>JAMXBB010000011.1:33494136-33739244 GCA_024138015.1 Lumnitzera littorea
CCAAATACCGTACAACTTCCAAAGTCCCCCATATCTAGACAACCAAAGGGCTTGGAGGTCCTTAAGCAGGCCTAATGCCTAAGCACCTCCAAGCCGAGCTCCGAACATTAAAAGAACCTGTAAACCCTACAAGTTTAGCCTTTTAAATATATAATCAAACTCGAGTGTCATAGATATTTCCCCAAGCCAACAAAACAATATAAAATTAAGATCGATAATAACTTTAAATTCAAAACCTATAACAAATATGGAAAACCCTAATATACAATTTAAAAATCTTAATCGCATACGAAAACTCTAAATTCTACGTACACGTACCTATATAAAATTGAACCCAAACCTAATAAAAACTCTAAATCCTAAACCCTAAGATTATAAAACTCTAAAAATTTATCCTAATATTAATAAAGCCTTAGTTCGATAAAATTACCGCTAAATACGCATGATTATGTAAAATCGCAAACGAATTACTAGAGATAATATCATATTTTAATCATAATGTAATTTAATTCAATATTACATTAAGAAGGAAAGAAGTTAAATATATATACACACATGTACACATTGGTAACGCCACTTATGTACATGTAAGAATAAATTTTGTAATTTTATTAATTTATTATTTTGATTGGCTTAACTTAGTTAGTTATTATTATTTAAAATTATCTCTAGTAATTCGTTTGCGATTTTACATAATCATGCGTATTTAGCGGTAATTTTATCGAACTAAGGCTTTATTAATATTAGGATAAATTTTTAGAGTTTTATAATCTTAGGGTTTAGGATTTAGAGTTTTTATTAGGTTTGGGTTCAATTTTATATAGGTACGTGTACGTAGAATTTAGAGTTTTCGTATGCGATTAAGATTTTTAAATTGTATATTAGGGTTTTCCATATTTGTTATAGGTTTTGAATTTAAAGTTATTATCGATCTTAATTTTATATTGTTTTGTTGGCTTGGGGAAATATCTATGACACTCGAGTTTGATTATATATTTAAAAGGCTAAACTTGTAGGGTTTACAGGTTCTTTTAATGTTCGGAGCTCGGCTTGGAGGTGCTTAGGCATTAGGCCTGCTTAAGGACCTCCAAGCCCTTTGGTTGTCTAGATATGGGGGACTTTGGAAGTTGTACGGTATTTGGAAGAATATAGAGAGCTCGCGGGTTTCTCGAACTCGATGGTGGTGTTAGGGGCTGTACTAAGCTATCTAGTATACTTAGGAGGAAAGAAAACCTAGCAAGGGGAAAAGAGCTTTCAATTAGGCTCGATTCAGTTTTGATAATAGGCTTAGGCCTATAGAGCCTTGGGCTAAAAGGCGATCGTCAATACTTATGCCTGCCCACTCCCTCCCCCCCACACCAAGGAGGGTGCTGTAAACTTATGCTTTAGAGGCCAAGAGCCCTTATGAGGTGCCCTTCGAGGAGAGACGTAAATGACCTTAGAAAGTATTGAGAGGAGCTACGGGGGAGTCCTTTCAATGCGATGGTTGAAGTCATTGCTCTAGGTGGTCTTTTCCAACGCAGTCTTTTTCCAAGCATAGTGATAGCACCTGGGGTAGTGTACTGTACGCGTGGGCATTAATGTTCCTTGAAAATCCTATAATTGAGGATTAACGGAAGTATTAATGGTGACCTTTCGCTACTGTCTTGCCCCTAACCCTTAGATGCGTTGATAGAGACATGTGGATGACTCAAAATTTTCCCTCATTGGCTATATAAGGATCCAGTGAGGGGTTCTTCTTCCTCATTCTCAATCTATTACTTTATTTTGCCATTTTAGATTCTGTAAAAGTGTAGTAAGACTTTATATAGCTTCATGAGTGTAAGAAATGTTTGAGTTGAAAAGAATCATCCTATAGGAGAGAGTGTACAAACTCAGGCTGTGCTCGTATGAAGGCTCTTAAGCATTGAATGAAGGATGTAATGGGTTGCCCAATGATGGGAGTTTCCCCCCTAAGTATTGATTGAGGGGTGTATATGAACCCTTTAGTCTAGCGAAGAGTGTTCGAGGGTACATCCTCCAATACTGTGGCACCAGTACCATAGGTGCACAGGTACGCATAGTAAATGCTCTTATGTTGCTTGTTGTTTGTGATGTTTTTTATATTGAGAAGGGATTCTCCTACAACTTAAGGATGTCGATCCTGAATCAGCTCTACAACTCTTAAAGGGTTTAGAGGTACAGGAGCATGGTAGTTGTCAGTGTGACAAGTGGACTTCCATTCTTCACCTGTCCAAGTCTATGTGCTCCCTAGTGTTTGTTTAATGGTAGCCACTACATGCACTCTTGAGTGCTTGGGTAACTTCCATCGAACATGAATCTTCCCTAGGGGTTTTTAGTTGCATATACCAAGGAAGTTGGTTGTTTTTTAGTTGTTTTGATAAGTGGGGGATCTATCTTGAAGCTAACATGGTGGGTTTGGGCATGATGAAGGAAGAGCACATTACCACACGTAGTTAAATGAGATTGAGTCCATGCTTGATAGTGATTATAGTGGCAAAGGAGTGCTCCTTGCATGTTTCTTGAAGACTATGGCCATTAACTTAAGCGTTGAGGGCAGATTAAGGTTTGCTTGGCAGAATAGCAACCTGTGTTGAAGTTGCAAACTAGTTGGCTCAAGTAGGAACCCTTTCTGTGTAGCTAAGTTAAAGTTGCAAGTTAGATGTGAGTGCTAACATCAAGCAGTAGGCTAAGAGGGCCCTGCATCCTCTGTTGTAATTCCTTTCTTTTACCTTTTGCTTGTACTCGGGGTTAGTATGTTGACCCCTTAACCTTGTAAAAGTCTTGAATACAAATGAAATGAAGTTTTTGTACTGGTTCTCTTGTTCCTTTTACTTCATCTTTATTGATCTCATTGCCCCCATAACCACTTATTGTTGTGCTAGTTACCTTACTTGCTGTTTTATGGTCCCTTATTTGGTGCTTAGGTCTATAGCTAAGTTCATGTGCATCTTTTAGGCACGTAGCCTATTCACTTGAGTTTGGGTATTTTCGAGCTACTAAACACTTAAGAGTGTGCTTGGAAACTCAATCATTGACCCTCCATCGAGGAGATGTGATAGTTGGTGTGATTGATTTGACCATTAGGGTTCCTAAGGTCCTTGAAGGGCATGAGTCGCCAATAGGTGCATGTAGATGCTAAGTTGGCAATTTGTTCATCTAATAGATCTTAGCCATTGAATTTCTAATCGGGACAGATGGGTGTCTACAATGGTCATTGGTGAAGTGACACTTTGCCTGGCCATGGTTGCCTATATAAGGGTTACGAAGGTCAATCTACTCTTTACTTCATTTTTACCTTAGCGATACTTTGCCAAAATCCTTCTAGAGTTTTTCCCTCTTTTTTCCCACACTTTCCTTTTCCTTTCTTCAAAAAGTTTTCAAGAGATGACTAATTAATGGCAAGAGAACAAATTTATAGGTGAGGTGTCTAGTATTGAGGATTGCAGAGAAGGCATGCACAACCTTACTCTCCCCTAAGAGATGGCGACGGTAGCAATTGATAGCAAGTAAGCTAACTTCCTATGGGAAACCAGGAGAGTTATTACGTTGGATAAGCCCTAAGCAAGGTAGGCACTCGAGAAGCTGGGGAGAGTTGTGAAGTTGTGGCTAAGTAAGGAAGAGGGTTACATCATGATTGAAGTGGAGTATGTGCATGATGAGAATTCATGGCATTGGGTTTGTTAGGAGGTGTCCCAGAATACTGGTTTTTAGGAGGTGGAGAGGCCTTAGGAGGGTGATTGGGCGTGTGACTACAGGGACTAGTGCTCATTCTATCTATACTAGAAGGCGATCGATATGGGTTTGCATCTATTGTTCAGTGCTTTCCAGTTGGAAATGTTCAACTACTTCCAAGTGTCACTCGGTTCTCTCCATCCTAATGCATGGCAGATATTGGTAGCCTTCAAGGCCTTATTGATTTTTCATATGAGGAGGCCAACAGCTTAGTCTTTCGTTATTTCTTCCAGTTGAAGTAAGAGTGGGAGGGCTAGGTATGTTGTGCGAGCCGAGGGACAGATGTGAAGCTCTTCTACAGCAAAAAGATCAAAGATAGAGGATTGGAAGTTCCAATTTTATAAGGTGAAGTCGGCTCATGAGCTTGACTTTCTAATTGAGTGGAATAGGCCCATCCAGTCATCACCTATTAATTACTTCTAGGGAAAGGATGATAAGATGAAGGAGTAGATCTTAGATGTTGCATGGTGGAAGGGTAGGTTCTATGTGGATCAGACCATGAGCTCATTTCTTCATAAGGAGAGATTGTATGCTTGGGAGACAAGTATGAGTAGGTGTGTGGTTGAGGAGGGTAGCCAAGAGTTCACTGCAGTTGTTCCTTGTTGGGGGGAGCTCGAGGCTACTTGTCCTTAGCGGGTATTGATTTTTCTTCTTATGTATTTTTCCTTGTTCTAACTTACTTCTTGTGTTCATAGCGTATGGCTTATGCGATAACTCCTTTAAGGAGAGGATGCTAAAGATGAGGCAGAAAAGGATGAAGGAGAAAGGGAAGAGGCCTACTAAGGAGTAGGGAGAAACCCAAGTGTCGAAGAAGACTTGGAAGAGTGCTATTGGGAAATCGTAGTGCCTTTGAGATTTGTCATCGAGAACCAGTGGCTAACAGGGATGTCTCAGTGGTGTCCAAGTATAAGATGCTCATTAAAAAGCAATTAGAGAGCCTTATCTCTGACTAAGCAATGCAAGAAGGGTCCTTAGAGGAGAAGATTACCGAGGTTATTCAAGTACTTAAGGGGCTAAGGGATTGCTGATGTTGTAAGGGTAAATAGGGCGCCTACGAGTCAGCTTGTGTGCTTGATTTAACTTAAGGTTGATACGAGCGGAGATGTCGAGGTATTGACAGCTCAATGGGTGGATGGGATCATGGGCTTGTAGCCCTTGCTAAAGGAGCACATCGTATTATTTTGTGATAAGAGCTATAGCAAGAGTAAGCTGATTGCTTTACAGCGGCTAAGACAGGCCATAAGTTTGTGCAAGCATACGTTTGCACGCAGGTGAACTCTCGTTGATCAGGTATGGCTTTAATTCTTATCTTCTTGGTTAATTCTTTATAGGTTCTTGTTTGCACATGTAACTTATTTTAGCCTTCTCAACAACAGTGTTAAGAGTTGGGGTAGGAGTACGAGAGCTTGAGGAAGGAATTAAAGGGATTGAGAGTGAGAATCTTGGTTATGCAAGAGGATTATAACCAGCTCAAGATGGAAAAGTTGAGGTTAGAATAGGACGTGGCTAAGATGAAGTTTGCGATTAGCATAACGAAGAAGTGAGTTAAGGGCTTGGAGGCAATACTTACTGCACATGCTGAGAAGCTTGAGGTTACCAAGAAGGAGGTGGAGTACGCTAAGCAATTAGCTGAGTTTACTGGTTGAGAAGCAGAGACTACTAAGGGAGAAGTTGAGTCTACAAGGAGGGAACTTGAAGAGGCTCGAGTCCAATTCCAAACTAGGTGAGTTGAAGAATGGGAGAGAGTTTATTGAAGCAGCAATAGAGTGGCTATTCTAAGAGTTCAAGTCGGAGGGGAACTTCAAGGTTGCTATGATAAGGTTGAGCGGGATGGGTTAAAGCTAGTGATGGAGTTGATAGAGGGGGAATATCTCCACCTGAATCTTAACTGCCTCACCTAATTGGATGAGGAGGCCTTATTTAGTGGAGAGGTAGCTAATGAAGGAGTTAAACCCAACGATGATGGGGTTGTTGAGGATGCAGAGGAGGATGATGGTGCTCAGGAGGATGGCACAGGCAGTGTTAAGCTAGGGATGGTAAGGGAAAATGATCTTGTAAACGTTTGTTCTAGTTGCTTATAGTTAGGCTGTTAATTTGGTTTTTTCTTTTGTGTGTACAAGCTGGGATGTTGGCCCTTTAACTCTATAATTATGATGGAACATTAGTGAAATTTAGCCAAGTATGGTTTACTTACTGTTGTGTATCTTCTATTGTCTATTTTTGTACCATGTTCTTCTTCCGTCCTTTTGGCATTTAAGTACTTACTCCTGATTATAACTTTAAGTGTACAATGGTTCTCAATCTTGTACTCCTGTAGTGTGGTATCATACATAGGCTCGAGATTTCCAGTCCGAATACTACTAGGTCAAGAGCTTCAACCACATTGAGTCTGGTTTTAGGCATTAGGGCAAGACATCATCTATATATTCGATACTACATGGACCCTTAAGTGTAAGAACCTATTGGGTGCTCAAGATAAGGTTCAAGGCTTTAGGGTGTAGTAGCCAGTAAGAATGTTCGGTCATCAAGGATGAGGATTGAATCGACTTAGTTCGACATTTCATCTTTATCGATGGACAAAGCGTGGGGCTCGATGATAATCATGTTACGTTATCAAAGTAAACAATTAGGTAAGATAAATACAAGACTTATTTTTCATTTTTTCTTGAAATTTTTATAAAGTATGCTTGGGTGCTCATATATATTACAAAAAATAAGGAGTAAGGTTGTTTGCATTCTAAATTCTAAGAATAAACTATCCATCCATAGTCTGTAACTTGTAGGCCTTGTTGCCTATGTCCTCCTTGATTCGAACAAGGTCCTTCCAGTTCGGTGATAGATTTCCTTATCCTTCATGCTACCTAATGGCTTCAATATTTTGATAGACTAGGTCACCTAGTTGAAAAAACTTGTGCTTAACCTTTTTATTGTAATATTTAGCCACTTGCTGCTAGTAGGTGGCCCCTTAAGCTCATGCAACATCCCTTACTTCATCAATAGTGTCTAAGCTTGTTAAAGGGCTACCTTGTTAGCACTAACGTTAAAAATTCTAGGTTCTACTTATTGAGAGCTCTAGCTTAATGGGCAGTATGGCCTCTGATCCAAACATGAAGCGGAAAGGAGTTTCCTCCCGTATCGGTTCTATGTGTGGTCTAATATCCCCAAAGGATCATAGGGAGTTGATATGCCCATTGACCGCCTACTTGTTCAACCCCCTTTTAAGTTGTCGAGAATTATCTTGTTGATGGCTTTGACTTACCCATTAGTTTAGGGGTAAGCAACTGAGGTGTAGTAGAGTCAAATATGGTGCTTATTGCAGAATTCCCTGAATTGAGTACTGTCAAACTATTTCCCATTATTAGTGATTAAGGCATAAGATACCTTGAACCTAGTGAGGATGTTGGTTAGTATAAAACCTTCTACCATCCTAGCGGTGATGCTTGTAACCTCTTATGCCTCTAGCCACTTTATAAAGTAGTCGATAGCAACTAAGATGAATTGGCATTCGAAGGATGCCTTCGGGAATAGGCCGAAGACATCAAAGCCCCATTGGGCAAAAGGTTTTGGACTTGAGATAGGGTGGAGCTTCGAGCTCAGGGTGTGACCAATGGGAGCGTACTTTGGACAATTATGGCATCTCTATACTAGGGTTTTCATGCCTTCTTTCATGGTCGACCAATAGTATCCGAGGCTCAGATGTATAAGGCCTTGGCCTAGATATGGTCACTACAGATGCTTGCATATAACTCTTCAAGGGTCTGAAGGCCTTCTTCTATCCTTAGGTAGCATAGGAGCATCGATAGAGGATACTGTCAATGATAATGTAGTTGGTGGCATTATAGGTGAGCCTCTTAGCTTTGGTTTCGTCGTCAGGTAAGGTGCCTATTTTGAGGTAGTTAATGCGGGGATCCATCTAAGATGGCATGGGGGGTGTGGAACAGATCTCAAAGGTTTGTTATGGTTGTTCATCGATGGTTCATTGAGGTACATACTAAAGGAAAACCTGTTTTTCACTCTCATAAGGTGGAGGTACGATTGTGGATGCAAACTTGGACAACCTATCCACCTTCGAATTCTTTACTTGAGGGATTTTGGTGATGTTCCAAGAGGTGAAGTTGGAGACGAGGTCCTATACTTCCTGGAGGTACTTTAGTATGGCTTTTCCTGTCATCTCACATTCTCCTTTCACCTATTTCACCACTGACACATAGTTTGAGTAGATGTTGAGATCGATATCTACTGCAATCTTTAGTCCCACGATGAGGGCTTCATAGTTGTTGGTAGGAAACCCAAACTTTAGTGTTGTAGGGCCCTTATAGGACTATCCTTGCTCTACTCCATCCCCACTTCAATGGAGGATCCATCAACATGGAGAGTTTATACCGTACGAATTGGTGCTTTGTCCTCTCTAGTGTACTTGGCAACAGAGTTTGCAAGAACTTATGCCTTGATGGCTTGCTTAGGGTAGAATTGGACATTGTGAGCACTAACTTCCATAAAGTACTTGACCATTCACCTTAATAAGTTTAGTTTTTGAAGTGCAATGGTTGGTCTATAAGAGTGACAATGGGGTGTGTCTAGAAGTAGGGCCTCAGTTTTCTTACAACAATGACTATAATAAAGGCGAACTTCTCCATACATATATATATTTGACCTCCGACCCCTATAAGATGTGGCTGACATAATAGATCGGCTTGTTCTGACATTCGTCTACTTAGTGAGGAGTGGGCTTGATTGCTTACGGTTAGAAATAGATAAAGCTCTTCACTTGGTACTGATTTAGAGAGCACTAATGGGCTCTCAATAAATCACTTAAGCTTACTGAAGGCGGCTCATTCATCTCTCCACTTGAATTTTGATGGGTTCTTTAGTAGTTTGAAGAACTCGGAGCACTCATCAGCACTTCTTAAGACAAAGTAATTGAGTGTGGCTATCTTGCTTATGAGGTGTTGAATGTCTTTGATCTTTTTAGGGCCTTCATGTTTTGAATGGCTTAGATTTTATTAGGGTTGGCTTCGATGCTATACTTTGTCACTATAAATCTGAGGAATTTTCCTAACCCTACGCTAAAGTACACTTTTGAGGGTTTAGCTTCATTTGGTACTTTCATAGGATATCGAAGGTTTCACATAAGTCGTCGATGTGGTGGCCCTTGTCTTTACTTTTATTGATCATATCGTTAACATAAACCTCGACATTCCTTCCGATCTAGGGTTTGAAAGTAGTTGTCACTAACCTTTAATATGTTGCCCTAGCATATTTTAGGCCGAATGGCTACCTCATAATAATATGTCCTAAAGTCAGTGATGAAGGAGGTATAGACTTGACCTTCCAAGGCTATGCATATTTGATTGTAGTTAGAGTAGGCATCCATGAAGCTTAATCTTACGTGGCCTAAGGTAGAATCAACTAATTGGTTAATTCGCAGGGGCGAGAAGCAATCTCTAAGGTAAGCTTTGTTGAGGTCGATGCAATTGACACACATAAACCACTTACTGTTGGATTTCTTCATGAAGACAATGTTTGCTAGCTAGATAGGATAGTGTTCCTTCCTTATGAACCTAGCTTGGAGGAGCTTTTGTACTTCTTGCTTAATGGCAGCTTGTCGTTTAAGTGTAAAGTATCTTCATTTTTGTTTCATGGGGTGGGCATGAGGATTGGCCTTGAGATGGTTTGTGGCCTCAGGTATGTTGATGATCTTGGGCATCTCTTTAGGGGACATTGCAAAGACATCCAAGTTGGAGTGGAGAAAGATAGTGATGCCTTCTTTTTCCTTTAGAGATAGAGAGGTTCCTATCCAAGTGATTTGGTTAGGATAATTACCATAGATGACCTTAGTTTCTTCTACAAGTTACCCCCTTGATTGTCATGCATCCTCAAGGTAGATTTGATGTACATGATTTTGTCAAGCGAGATATTAGTCAAGAATAGGTTTGAGATAATTTCTAGTTTCCACATGCAGTCTTGACTCTAGTCAACGTGGGAAACTTCATCATGAGGCTGCGTTGGCTAATGCATGTGTTGAACTTGTTGAGGCTGGGTCACCCTAAGATGGCGCTATAAGGGGACTAATGGTTGACAATGATGAAATCTATTAGTTGTGAAGCAATATGCTTGTCATCACCCAGCCGAACAAGTAATGTTACTAAGCCTTTCATTAGGATTGTCTTGTTATTGATATAAACCCCATAATATTTTGGTTAAACTTGGAATTGAACTAAATAATCAAACTTTGCCTACTAAGAAAATTTAAATTGGTAGTCAAATATTCCCAAACTTAGTAAAAACCCTAAATGATCAACCAAGTATTAACTAATGATATAAACACTTAAGAATCCCATTTTAAGTAACTAAGTTCAATCAAGCTTAGTTTAATCTCAAACTCCCAATAATTTAGTAAAAGAGCCGATTTAAAATGATAAAATAATTACATAATAAACTCTATCTAACTACTTTGTTTAAGGTGGCCATTTAGGTTATGTTATGTTGAAAATTTTAGAGAATCATGTACGAAGAGAATTTAACCCCTATTACCTAACTTCCTTAATAGATTGAATACATTTGAAACAAGACCAATAGTAATAATCTAATTCACCTTTCACTTCATAAATCTAGCAAGGAAAAGATAAGCTAACCTTCATCTCTTTACATATGTTAACTACTTATAGATAAGAGAACCAACTTATCAATTTATTTAATGTACAAAAGGACTTCATGTGACAAAAAGCATGGCACAATTGTGCCCTATTCTTTGCAATTCATGCCGGCCACAAAGAAGGAAGGCATAGGCCACTTTCCATCTTTTCCACATCCATTGACATGTCAATCATAGTTACTATTTTTTCCTAAAGCCTATACTTCCTTCCATCATCATGTGTTGACTCTTTTTTTTACACTTCAAATTTCTTTCACAAACAAAAGAATTTAAGGAATGCATAAACCATTCCACAACCGGCCACTCCATCCCCATTTCCTCCCAATTTGTTTCAAAGTCCTAAAAACACTCACACACTAAAAGTATCAAGAATAAGCTCACTCCCCATATACACAAGCAAACCGTTTACTTCCTTATTCCCTCTTCACGCCACCCACACACACATCACCTAGCAACACCATCTTTAAACATTTGGAAAACCAAAGTTAGAAACATTGTGTCATCTTTTGGAAAGTGGGAAGATCAACCAACATAACAAGAGTTTGGTTCTTGAAGAGCTAAAGAACAAAGGAGGAGCACATAGGATAAGGAGTTAAGGGGACAACAAGTGGTGTCATCTACCACCTTGCTCATTTAGTAAAGTAAGTTTCACATTTAGAAACATTAAGAGCATCATGCTTAGGAGATTATTTATTGTCTAAGGAAAGTGTTATGTACCATAAATATATTCTAGTAAGTTCACAAATTTCTTGAGATCTTTCATATGAACATCATGGTATAAGTGGTAAGCTTGACTTCCTTGTAATACATTTACTTATCACTTAGAGTTTGACCTTAAGGCTTGAAAAAGCCATGAAATCATTTGTATAAAAAGGACCACACAAGCTGGACATGGTATGTATGGAGAATTTCTAGATGATATCTCTATTTCTATTAGGTTTCACAAACCTTAGAGTAGCCTTTAGTGAAGGAAAGATTAATATATGAAGTGTTTGTGATGATATGAGCTTGTAAATCACAAGAGACTCAATTAAGACTTAATACTCTTTGGATTAACTACTGGATGTGGTGTGTTATAGGGTATTCTTAAACTCTCCCAGGCTTATTCTTGTTAAAACTTGCTTAAAAATGCTACCATATCTCTCTTATACAAGTATATATGTTGTTTAGGCAATAATCTTTAGGAAAGGTGTTTATTTGGAAACTTAGCCAAAAGATATAAATCTGATCCCAATTTAAAATCCTCCTATAATCATGTTTTAGAAAGGTTAAAATGTTTTAGAACTTCCTAAAGTAGTATAGTTAGCATATGAAGACATTAAGAGACTAAACTGAGCCAAAAGCATGTTTCGAGCCTAAAATCTAACCAAGAAAGTCCCAAAAACGCCATGGATAGAACTGACCCCTACATAAAAAATCCTTTGGAAATATGTTTGAATAATATTTGAACTCGAATAAGCATGTCAGGCTTAGGTCATAGGCCCCAAATGGCTAAAACAAGCGAAGAATTTCAAAACGGGCTAAGCTAGTAAAGCCTTAAGCTTAAAAAGTTAGAGAACCAGCATTTCCAGATTTTAAGAATAAGATTTAAGGCCCAACTTAACTATTTAAATAACCCAAAAGAACAACTACCAAGCCCCACTTCGAAGAACTTTAACAATAAGGCCCATAGGCTCAAACTAGAAACACTAATGAAAGGAGGCTAAGTAAAATTTATAATTAATTTTGGCCCATAAATAATTATCACAAAAAAATGCTTCAAAGCCCAAATAAGAACTTAGAGCCCACTAAGAATTGGAAAAATGGAATATAAGACTAAGGTTTTACAAAAGTAGAGCCCTTTAACCCAACAAACAAGGGGTTCGTAACTTTTTGTATTGGCACAAAAAATTGTAGTTGGAATCTATCAATTTGGACCCTACTATGATAATCTACATCTGAAAATGATGGAAATCGACTACAAGAAAGTGGAAATTGGATTTAAAATAAAAAAGTTATGATAAAAACAAGTTTTAGCCAAAACTAAGGATTATAGCAAGACTAGTTAGCTTAATAGGAAAATTTTCCTTTTTATTATTTATATTTTTACGTGATTATTTCAGGCGATCCCGATACTTATTCGGACCCACCTGCTAGTTACTACGATCTATAGATCATCATGGCCAAGTGAGTATTTCTATGACTACTATGCTTGTATTTGATTGTCACTTAGTTGCACTTAAATTAAATAGCAATTGGTATGTTTAAGGACGAGGGAATTGCATGTGTATGATATTTCGTGATTGTTGTGCTAAAGTACTCTAATATATATTAATGAAATGTTTGTTATATAGCTACCGTAGCATGCCTTAAGATTGTCTAATGAAATGAGTGGTCACAAAAATAAAAAGAATATAACAATTTCCGACCATAGCTAAAATGGATCATTCATGGCATAACTTGCATCATTATATGTTGACCGTTACATTACGCATGTGGGATGGAGGGTTCTTGCAAGGGTTGTGATGAAGTTTATGAGTTTGAGTTTTTGCACGATGCATACGTGCAACATGGCCTCGCCTTACTTTGCGGGCTTAGTAGGTGCCGGAGACGGCAACTACATAGCAATGGGCCGAATCCTAGAGTCCACCACTTAGGGGTGAGTAAACTTCATGTGTTACTCACATCCTCACTCTTGGTATAGGAATTAAGAAGTTATAATTGAATGATGTAATTAACGGTGAGAATAGAAAGAACCAAGTGGATAGAGACATGTATGTTAGTTGCCAAGGGTGTTTGGAACCCGGATTTGATGGCTCTAGTAACTCCAACCTTAGCTTTGAGGGTGAAATCTTGAGCTATATGCAGTTATTGATTAAGTTGTATATATTTGTTTGAACATACGGTTGTTGCATTCATATGGTTGTTTAACATAATTGTTTGATCTTTGCATGAAATGCTTAGTAGGAGGAATTACTCACTAAGCATGTTGTAAGCTTATGCCCCCTTGGTCTTTTGATGTAGGATGACATTTGGCTAGTACTAGGGCATGTTATGCCTGAGGTTAGTGTTGAGGAGCTAGGATGTGTAAGCCAAGAAAGAGTGACTGAGAGAACTTGCACATTTTCTTTTATATAGTCTTTTGTATTTGTTTTGCATAAAGGACATACTACTAGACTCCCTATGATTTATTTGTATTTTTTAAGCCATGTCGTACTTGTAATATTCTTTTGGTGGGAAATAATCCCACTTACAGTTAGGTTATATTAATCATTGGTTAGTTATTTCATGATAGTATTTTAGTAATCAAATTTGAACTGCTTGGGAGTACATACTTAGGAAGCTACTCGATATTTGGAAGATGCCTTGTATATTGTATCAAAGGTTTCAAATTAGCTGTAAGACCAACCCAAGGTGCTTAAGGTGGTATATGGCGGGTTGCCACGACCGAGGTATCTCTCGAGGCATGACAACTGAAGCCAATGAGGCTTTACTTGTATGGTTAGAGCTTTTCCTCTAGCTTGTCCTTCATTTGCTTATAGGTAGAGTAGAAAAAAATGTCTACCGAGCTGCCATTATCTACGAATGTTTTAGGAATATCAGAATACCCTATTTCGACAATGATGACTAGAGGGTTGATACAGGGGTACTCAATGTACTCCTTGTCGTTGTTCGAGAAAGAGATAGTAGTGTCAATTTTAGGTTTCTTTAGTTAGACAGAGAGTATTTCATGCTGCGGTTAGGGATGTCGTCTTCATTTGATAAGCTTAGTCCTCTCATGATTTTTTGTATTTGTCCCCTTCTACCCCTGTTAATAAGGATCATGGACCAATGACTTACTCTCAAGCTCAAGGACTCGCCCATATGGTTCATCGAGTTGTCCAAGGAGAGTTGAGCCCTAAAGAACATTGTATTTTCCATCTTGAACCACTGAGGTACTTTGCTTCGACCTCTCTTTGTCTCATTGAGAAGTTTTCTGAGGTACTTGACTAGTTACTGAGCCGACCACTAATTGCTACGCTAAAGGAAAACACTGAATTTGCATATGGCTGAGCTAACATGCATTCAAGGTCGAGCTACCTACTTTCAATTTGACCAACCTAGGTTGAGCTAAAGAATGGTAGCCTACTAGACCAACCTTGCGCAAGCCTTGAATAACTGAGTTGCCCAGTTGTTGAGTATCTAACCTAACAAACTCTACTCAAAATTAGCTCTACTTAGTAAGTAGTACCATTGGGATTGCAAACTAAATAGTTGACACATGTATCATTTTTTGACATTCGTACTATTCTTTTGTAACTGGATATTCTTTTGTTTATTCACAGCTTTATCCCCATAATCTATTCCCCTTTCCCTTTCTAGTAGGAACCCTTTTTGTAATTTACGTATATCTAAGACTTACCTTAATTGGGCCATATAAATACTCGTGATATGTAATAGCCGCAGGATCATAGTAGTAATATTGAACTTCAGATAATTTACCCTTCCTTCTTCTTGAGCTTATGTTTTCTTAACAAAGACCGAGACCTTAAAGAGCTCTTTTTTAGGCCATTGAACATAGATTAGTGGTGAACAACCTTATGTTATACTAATGCATCATATCAAGTATAGTTCGAGCTTGTGTGAGGAGTTGGTAAGTCATATCCACTGTTGGTGCACGAGGACCCTTGCTTAACCTTCGACTTCCATTTACCCTTTAAACCATCTTACGGTTTAGACTTACCTTTTTGGCTCACATGATCTTAGTAGTTATGTGTCATCCTTCCTCGCGATCCGTATTACCTGCGGTTTGTATCGTTAAGTAGGTTCTCCTATTACGACTATGGTTGCCACTGTAGCTCTTTAGTTCGACGTTGTTGAGCTAGGCATGGGTAATTTCGCTTGTCAACAACTGGGTGATCAATACGGCGCCTTTGACCGCATTCTTGAGGTGCTTGCACTCATTAGTATTGTGACTATGTGTGACATGATAATTACAAAACTTGCTCAATGTGATTACGTTAGGTGTTTCCCTGATGTGTGGAGCATGGGGTAGCAGTTCACGGACTTCATTAAAAACTTCGTTGAGAGGGCCGTTTAGTGGAGTGTAGTGGTGATAATCGATGAACTTCTGCTTCTTTCTTTCTTGGCGTTCTCTAGACGACAAGAGGTGGTCTTTACTAGGACCAATGCAATCTTTTACGGAGGAGCTCTAATGTATGTTGCTTTCTAGTTGTGCTTGGATGGTATCTTCTTAAGTGACATACTGCTTGGTAGTGGTCATGAATTCCCCGAAGGTACTCGGACGTTGTAGTGCTATAGCTTCAAAGATCTTGTTGTTAGGGTCCAGGTTGTAGATGATGGCTTGAAGAGCTATTTCAATATTAACTTTAGGAATTAAGAGCTTGGCATGATTGAAGCACTTCAAGTAAGTCCATAGGTTTCATTAGGATGTTGTATAATATGGACAAGTCCTAACGTAGCACCTTGCTATTGAGGAAGTTCTATTGGAATTTGGTGGCAAGGTCATCAAACGAGCAAATAGAACCATATGGAAGTAAATTGGCCTTGGTAAGGGTGCTTAGAAATGATTTGCACATGATGGTGTTAGAAAAGTTATGTAGGCTCATCATTGTGTGGAAGTATGAGAGATGGTCATTTGTATCACCCAAGCCATTACATATGTTGAGATGAGGGAGCCATATGCCTTGAGGAAGGGTTTCCTTTAGGATAACTTGTATAAAAGGACTCTTGCTCACTATTATAGTTGATTGCCAAGTAGAGGACTCAACTCACTTCTAGTTGCGTAAACTTAAAGCACATAAGATATATTCATCGAGCTCTTGGGCATTCCTCTCTTCTAAGTTCTTTGGCATATGCTCGGGCACCTTTGTATTTTACTTATGCCTAATTTTTCATCTTAGTATTGCACCTTACTATGATTGGTGTTCAACCGGTTGCATAAATCCTCTAGCGGATGAGGCCTAGATTAAACACGATCGCGTAAGCACATAAGGTTTGTTGGTGGAAGTGTGGGTGAATGCTTAAGGTGCTTGTTATGTCAACTAGCAAAGCTAGCAAATACATCTTCGAGGTTGATGCTATTGTTAGGGTTAACCTTTTCTTTGAGCTTCTAGGTAGTTGTCGGTTATTGTCTTAAATTTGCATTGTCTTTGAGGGCTTTTGCATTAGCCTCCATGAGCTGGTGGAGCATGGCCTTCATTTGTTCCATCTTTGAAGGTTGTCGCTTCATTTGTGGTGGTGGCGGTGTTATTGATGATGGCTACTCATCAACATCGAAGGACGCTAGTTGAGGGTTGGTATTTTTGCTCTTAACCATGATGATGAGATTGCATAAATAGTAGGTGCAAAATGGTGGTGGTTAGAATCATTGATATTACTTGTAGCTAAAATCTTAGTAGTCCATTGATCACATGCAGTAGTGGACCTATAAAAAGGCCCCCTATAGTGTAGCTAATGAGGGCACTTCGATGCTTAAGTTAGCAAGTAGAGTAATTTAGGTTTGAGAGAGAGTAGCACAAGAGAGTTCCAAGAAGATTCAAAAAGTCCCCTTACCCGGTGCTTCTCTTCCTATTTATATGTTGAGGGGATTGACCTGTTCGAACCCATGGCATGAGAGGATTGACAGGGGCAAAATCCAAAGATGTGGTGCTGTTAGTAAGAGAAAAGACTTCTACTCTTCTTCCAGTTAATAGAAACTTGGGGCATGGACCTATCATATCGATGAGGTGGCCGCCATATCCTGGTGGCTAGTCCATAAGCCGTGTGTCAAGGGCTAATTCAGAGTTTAATGATGAGAGAGAAAACGAGGAGGAAGGCAGTGAGCCTACCCTCCATATAGTGGCAAGCCTTCTTAAGGTCGTCCCAACTTAAAGGTGCGCTCTCTTCGAGTGGCTAGATGGTGAGACGTTGGTCCCTCGAGTGGGGGTTCTCTAAGTGCTCAAGGCTTAGCTTGGTGATGCTTGGGCATTGATGCCCACTCAAGGATTGCATAAGCCCTCTAATTGTCTAGATACAGGGCACTTCAAAAGTTGCATGGTATTTGGGGGTATCTGGAGAGTTCACTAGTTTCTTGAACTTGACGGATGGTGTTAGGGGTCATGTCAGGCTGTTTAGCATACTTGGGAGGAAAGAAAACCTAATGGAGGAGAAGAGATTTTGATTGGGCCTGGCTGACATTCAACAATGGGCTTAAGCCTTCAGAGCCTTAGGCTGGAAGGCAACCATCAACATACCCCATAAAAGTCTTTAATACACTCTAAGGCCAACAAATTCTAATAAGGAGAAAATGGGAAATTATTAAAACATTTAATAAAACAAATAAAAGAAAAATCAACCTAAATTTTGTCTCATCCATTATGTCATTAGGATACCTCGTTAATGCCATTTAGAAGGTATAAGCATGCAGTGATCAATGGATCTATTCAAGCCATTCAATGGGCAAGATTATGTCACTCAAACTAACACTACAAAATTATTATTTTTTCTCCCTTTTTATTGTTTTATTTATCAGGTCTAGCCCTTATCTCTCTTGAACCATGATTGATCTTACCTTACTTATAGGCCTCGTGGTCGATATTTTAGACCATGATTCACATCTTTTCCTTAGAGTTTGAGCTTAGATCAAGATTCTCATAATTATCTCTCCCCACTTTCTTTACAAAGTTTTACTATTCATCAGCATTGTTCAAGAGTTCTTAAGAGCCAAAGATGAGTACGCTTGAAATTTTTCTTTTTTGATAAATGATCTTGAAAATTCCTTCCATGACAAGTGGTATCAAAGTAGAGTTTACAGAAAAGAAGGGTGAGAAGTTAATTAGGCATAAAGAAGAGAATTATATCTGACTTATTAGGAAGAAGAATAGTTATGAGGAGCTCCCCATCACTAGGCAAAGTACTTGGTTAAGGGATTTGTTTATCACAGTCAATTCTAAGCTTTACGAGGTGTAGCTAAGTATTGTCAAGGTGAATAAGGGTTAAGAGCTCACTAAAAGGAGATAGAGATAGTCTACATGAAGAAACATATCAGGGTTTGAAATGCACTATGGATAGCCTAATAAAGTGGGTCAACACTATTACTAGGAAATTAAAATAACCCGAAGGTTAGGACTTATAATCAAGAGGTTAGGATAAGGGCATGTGAAAGGGAGGATTGATGTTGTTGTTGTGGTTTAGGAAAGGAGATTGAGAACTTCTAAGTGGAATTGGCTACTTGTGAGGCAATTGTTACTTATGAAGCGATCATTCAACTAGTCACAAGAATTGATGTAGTAAAGCTGGAATATTTCGAAGGAATCCAGTTTGCCTAGCAAGTAGACAATTTCTTGTAGTTATTGATTAATGTTTTAAGGATATTGAACTTAAGGATGATGCAAGTAAAGTTCTTACTATTGCAATGTACTTGAAAGATTCAGCTATTGTATGGAGATAGATGAGGATCAATTATATTTTCACCTTAGATGAGTTTGTACAAAAGTGGTGTGCTTAGGAGCTTAGTTATCATTAGGACTTACTGTGACAAATCTAACTAAAATGAGTCCTTTGAATTATCAAAGAAAATTAGAGGGAAATGGTTTACAAGTGAACAAGAGTAATTGACGTGAAGTTGTTCGGAGGATGTGACTCATCAATGAACACAACATGACTTGACATCTCACTTGATATGACGCATAAGTTGATGTCAAGGTCCATCGCCACTAATCCTAAACTACTTAACAAGATTAGATAAGAGTGTATGAGGGATGGACTTGGAGAGGTAGTCTCACAAGAACAGACTATTCAATCTTAAATGTAAGTTATCTACTGCTTACAAGGGAAATGGACTATTTATGGTAAGTCCCTAGGGCAACATTATAAATAAAGACATTACAAATAAAGAAATTATAAGAAAGTATATACAAAAAAAGGATTCCTAGTACATACGAAAAAGGGTAAAAAGGACAAAAGACAAAAATGGAAAAGTAGTACAATGTTAAACTAGGTGGATAGGTAGCAGTATAACATTGGTCTCGTACGAATATTCTTTAAGTATAGTAGGCAAGAGGGATCAAGATGTTACAGCAATAAAAGGGTTGTAATGAGAGAGATGGTAGCATGCTAAGAGAAAACTATTTGGCCGATAAGTGAGTCTCTCGTCACTCAACAAGAACCTTTCGGCAACAGTTGGTTGGATTACTCGGCACAGGGTCTTCAGTAAGGGAATGGTTGGCATCATCACTACTGAGTGTATAGATTATCGTATGATAATGCAGAGAGCTCAAGGAGTTTAGCTACCTTCCTTCGGTGTAAACTTTCTCATCATTAGTATGTTACTGAGAGAGAATTCTTCAGGTGAGGGATTGGAGTTCTCAGAGCCATGCGTAAGTAATGGGATTGTTAGTCGGCAGTTCATCAAAAAGTTCATGACTTAGAAGACCAAGACCAAAATATATAATTTTACACAGAAGAGTGATGTGAAGCAATATGTTCAAGAATTTTTAGAGCTAGGAGATTTTAGATCTCAACTTAGATGATGCTCTTGTCATATTTCTATATAAATTGTAATCGTTGACCAAAATGAGTTAGAATAGTAGGGGTGGAAGACATTTCCAAAGTTATAGTTATTGAAAAGGCTCGGCATAATTTGAGAAATTAGATGAAAGGTTTTCCACTAGAAGAGAGAAGATTGAGGACAAAGGTATTGCTTCTACAAATGGACAACACTATTCTCAAAAGTGCTAAAGAAGGAACACTTAGCTACTTTAATGATAGAAGACAAGACAAATGAGGGGATGAGGCTTAACTTGGTATATTGTGTTTGCTTTGTGCTATGAGGTCTCTAAGCTCCAAGAAGTAGAAAACTTTGAAGTATGTTAAAGTAAGATGGTCAGGAAAAAGTTGAATAAGAGTGTTAGATGTAAAAGTCTTTATTTCCAAAGAAGTAGTAGTAAGTTTAGGCTAAGAGTAGAGAAGTATATTTTAGCTCAAAACTAAAAGCTCAAAAGGGGTATTGGAATAAGGAGTGAGAGATGTGAATTTTAGCAATAATAGGCCATGAAAAACAACGATTGAGATGGCTTCCATAAATGACTTTGAGTTTGTTATTTATATGGACTTGCTCGATTGAGTTAATACTATAGTTGTTCATTTATTAAGTATATATGCTACTAAGCAAGAAGTCCCAATGCATGATACTGGTGAATTCAAAGTCTAAACAAGCTAATATGTTCCTTTCAGCTATCCAAATGATTATGTGAGTAAGAGAACTTGCTTAATGTTTCATGTAAAGTAAAGACAAGATGTAAGGAATTGATATATAATTTTGCATATGGTGGGGAGATTTTAGATGAAATCATCGAGAAGATGCTACAAGTCAATGTGTAAGTAAGAAAACTCGTTTGGTGTTGTATAGAGAGGTAAGAGATAGGGAACTAATTAATAGGTTCACCTTTAATGGGGGGATCTTGAAGATCATCCATGATAAGATGCTACTCGAACCCATGCTTAATCAATATAAAATGCTAAAGACCTTTAACAAGAAAGTATAGGTGTTTCTCTATCTAGGTTGGTCAATTGATAGGCTACAATACTCTCTTTCTCTAGAATTTCATGATGACTTAATAAAATTCTATCCAATTTTCAATTCCCAACCTTAAATCCTGTCCAATTTTCAATTCATAGCCTTTCCACCACCCAAATGACCTTAGAAAACTAATTTCAAACTTAGAAATAACTCTGTTCGATTTTTTTTTTATGGCACTTGAGTTTTCTAGCAAAAGTGAATTCTAACATTTCTAGGCTTGTTGGGATGTCTTTTCTTGATTCATAAAAGCTCTACATCAATAGTCTACTTCTAATGAACCTTAGTTCAATAATAGAGCATCCATATCTAAAGCAATAATTAACTTTGAAGCTCGTTCGTTACCATTACTATGGTGCCATAGTAAGTGTTAAAATGCCCCAAAAATTCATTAATCATTTAATAAATAAAAAGGATTTTTCAAAGATCATTTAAAGAGAAGTTTCTAAATTTTAGGGCTAAATTTTTTCAAAATGACTTTTTTACCCCTCATTTAATTTTAGTGAGATTTTTCTAAAGAAAGGTTTTTAATACTTGACAATTTGATTTAAAACAAAAACTAATTTTTGAAGTTCAATCTAAAGGAATTTATTAAAGTTTGGGGCCACTTTTTCAAAAAAGATCATTTTGCCCCTATGCCCGATTTCAATTGGAAATATCTATAAGTGGGTCTAAACAATTAATTAAGCATTTTAGAATGTTCATGAGCTTAAATAAAATGTTTAAAATGATGATTAGACCCATCAAAACCTTACATAGGTGATTGTCATTAGGCAAGTGCACTTAGTTAAATTATAGTATAGGTTAAAATAAACATGAGACAGTCCCATAAGGAACTATGCGTGTGAGAACCTAATTACTGGCAAGTTAACCCTAGATCCATCTATCTAACTTATCAATATGGAGATAATTGTGATAAAATAGGAAAGATGAATAAAGGACAATAATTTAAAACAAGAATAATAAAATAAATACGATGAAAATAAATAAATATAACTAAAATAAGACAAAGATAATTCAATTGAAAGAAACAATTCATAATACTTAATAAATTGTTATTATCTACTTTATAGTGTTATGCAACCATTCAATCTCAATTACTCCTTGGACTATGGAAATACCTAATCTTATTCCGTATGGAATTCGAATTTTAAATTAGTTGAACTCTACATCTCTAGCATCTTCCTGATCTTAGGACCCTATCTATTTGAATTACTTCTAAATAGAGAGTTGCGGGATTGCATTAAGAACTTGGATCTTACTATTAGGTTGGCCACCCTCAGTTATCTCAATCCAGAAAAATTCAGTACCTATTTTGTTGCATACTTAATTCTTTCTAATTACACTTGTCCGTTCAACTATAGGGCTCGTGTCTCTACAGCAAACTCATACATCAATTAGCAACCAAGATAAATATTAATTGAAGACAATGAGATATGTTTAATTAAATCTTCAAAGAACAAAATCATAGATTGAAATAGAAGTTGTTTCAAAAAGAACTAAATTTTATAACAATTTACTAAGAATATCACAAGATGAATGACATAAATTAAAGCAAAGAAAAGAAGTTTTGGTTTAAGAGACCCACAATATAATTCTAAGCTATAACCCTGCCTAAGAGTGCCCTCTTTGAAAACCTAAGCCTAAGAGTTTATCTGTAGAGATGTTGGGGTAGGCTTACAAATAGCACTTAACAACATAAAAGATTCAATAAATATTGCCTGTCTAAAAAAAGAAGATTTGCTAAATATTGCATGTCAAAAGGTTAGGTACATGGCTGTGGAGTGTCGGCGTATATTTGCTCTTTACGTGAAAACTTTGAATTTGATGAAATTACTCGATGAAGGGAACATAGGTAGGGACTACAATCGTAGTCCTTAGTTGCAATCATTACTAGGCTTTGTTTCTGTTCTTGGTTCTTGTTTACTTCAATCTGTAATCAATGCTTTCATCAAATTAAGCTCAAAATGCAATAAAAACCTTCAAAACTTCATAAAATGCTCTTAGAGTCCCTCAAAACAAAATTTAAATGGATTAAGCTCAAAACATACAAAGTTGATTGAATTAATATCCAAAATAGCACAAATTAACCATAGAAAATGTATTCTAAATTCATGTTATCAGTAGGTCATTAGGATTTTACTTGACAAAAGTTGGAAGAAAAGCCATAGTGGGGCTACTTGGACAACTTGGTGTTTTATGTACACATACCTTTATGAATAATCTTTTTGTTCGAAATTTCAAACCCTAGCCCTAATTGCTTATCTCTAGAACTCTCTTAAGGTCAATAACCCTAGAAATCGCTTTAAACCCTAATTAACTTAGCTTAATCTTTAGTTTAACTTAAGAAAACTTGTTAATCTAACTTATTTACCATGTTTTTTGCTAAATAAAAGAAGAAAGTTGATGGTTCTAGGGAATCCAAGGATAACGTAAAGCACTTAAAGTTAAGGGTAAGTTTCCTCTTCAAATTTTGGAGTTTAAGTTTATTTGAAGGTTTAATTTTTAGGATTCATCACTAATAAGTGACCTCATTGAAGTCTTAGGGTTGAATCAAAAGTTTGATTCTTAGTGATATATATAGGGCTATTTTGGAGATTTATAGTTGCCACTAAAATGTTCAAAAGGTAAATCCTCTATCGTTAGCCTAAATATGATGTTTAGTACATATGATTAAGAATTTAAGAATTATAGTAAAAATTAGTGCTCTTCTTGTAAATTTTGGCCCTAGCAAGGTTTTAATGTTTTGTTAGTTAGTTTGATGTGTTATTAAGATGTTGATCTTATAAATGAAGAGCTTAGACAAAGATTAGTAGGTTAAAAATTAGGTTTTGGATGAGCTAAGTTAGTTTGTTATTCCTTTATATGTGCTACCACCTTCCTTTCATTTCTCTTGCTTGATTTTGTTTGATTTATGTTTAAGTTTGATAATGTGTCTAGATGATGATTCATTTATTACTTATGATTTAGGATAAAATTTAAAAGCTAAATGACCCATATGTGTTGCTTACTTTGCCTAAATGTATATTTATAGGGCAATTATTTCCCTTAATGGAATAAGGGATAAATGGAATTTTCGTTCATAAGAAATGGAATAGGAGTGTAATTTCTATTATGTTGTTCACTTGATAAAAAATCAACTTAAAGAATAGACATGTAATAAACCTAGATGACTAATTTACCCTTGTCTTCTTCCATAGTAAGTGAAACCTAACTACTATTCATCTTCTCTTTTAGGCCTCACTTCTCATGACTAATGAAACATTGCTTCCTAAACTAACATGACAAATCCTTAGCCTAACTAGTCTTGCCACCACCACTCCTTTGCTCTATCTTCTCTTTCCTCTCTCCCTGACAACCTCTTCCTTCTCCTTAAATCCTTGAAACCCTAACTTATAATACCCCAAGATTTCGAGTTAGTTTAATAACCCTAGGATCCAAGCCCTTAAATTTAGGGTGTGGGACTAAGTTGTCCATTTTATTTTAAACTTTACAGTAAAGTTAGAAAAGTTAAACAAAATAATTTAAGTAGAGTTAATTTCTCAAAATAAGCTATATAAAAATATTAATTTGAAAAAAATGTTAATTTATTAATAAAGCCAATAATCGTAAAATTCGAGTTTTTAGATATAGTGAGATATTAAAAATAAGTTAATTAACTTTAAAAAATAATAAATAAAGTTGAATTATACATAATATACATTATTTACATGTGATATACATTATATGTACTAAATATATACATATAATAATAATAAATTATCAAAATTAGGTAAAATAATAGAAAATTAATAAAAAAAATTGAATGGATGAGTCACCAAATGATATGTCAACCTAGGATTAATTAGAAATCATGAGTCAACATTTGATTATTTAGAGAATGACACATGGCACTTAGGGAAAAGGGAAAAATGACATGCATAATTTTACTTTTTTACATGCAAAAATCCTAAAGCTTATAAATAGGGGTTCAAACTTTATTTGCAATATTTTAGCAACCTAAAAACTTAAGAACATAATTTTAGAAAATCGAAAAAAATTAGAAAAAAATAAAATAAAAATAGAACAAAAAATAGGGTCGGAATGAGTTTAGGGTGGTTTGTGTATCAAACCACAACCTGACTCAAACCACAACTTGACTTAGAGTAGCTTGGAGGTCTAACAAAGGGTGGCTCGAGAAGCTCTTCTGACAAAGTGTGACAACTAGGATGTGGTCGAAGGCAGTCGATTTAAGTGAACCAATTTTTTGCCTGTCAATTAATTACGAAAATTGGTTTCCTACGATTATTTTAGATTTGCATTAATTTAGTAATTTTATTTTAAGTAAATAATTAGTGGAAATATGGGTTCCTAAAGAAAATGTCCTGTTTGGGTAAAAATTTAAAAAATTGAATAAATTTTTATAAATATTAGATGATGTTGTTTCAAGCTCAATTTTTGTATATAATACACCTAATATATATATATAATGTTGGTAACAAGAATTTTTGGAATTAAGCATGTTTACTATTTTTTATAATTATTTTGAATAAAACTGCTAATTTTACCGAATTATTGAAATAATTAGTTTTTGACTAAATTAATGAATGAGCCCTACAAGTTTAGACTTCTAGAAGTTTATAATGATATCTATAATATTTAATTTTTATCTCACACATAAATTTATTTATTTTTCCTAATTTTCCGTTATTTTGATTTAAAATCGCTATTTTTGTAAAAATAGATAATAGCCAATTTAGTATAATTCATGGTTAATAATTAAACTCTATATTTTTGTGAGTCTATAGGATTTTTTTGTGAAATTAATCGAGCTTGTATACTATTTATTACATATTTTCCCATATATAAGCTTATAAATTGGCTTAATATGTAATATAGTAATTAATACTAGTAAGATACTTGTCAAATTTACATAAAATGAATACATTGGGATATATTAAGGGTTATTGGATAAGTTTGGAATGTGTGATTTTTAAGGTTTTAGATTAATATTAAAGCTTACTTAGGTTAATTACAGAGTTAGAGTAGCGTGTAGTCAAGTTGTAATGAGAAAAGAGTATTTTTGGATTTTGATCATATCGATATACTTGATTCTTAAGATATCTTAATAGTACTGAAAATAATGATTGTGACGATATAAAGTTTACTGAAATTGGATAAGAAATGAGTAAGATACGATTAAACAAAGTTTAAAAACGTGGAAATGAAAGGTTCTAATAGTTCGGGTTTGACTCATACTTGATTTGAAGATTGTGTTATATTTTCATAGGTGTGATAAGTAAGGAAGGACCACATGGCAAAGTTTAGGATTTTGCACTATTATTAAGCCTAGGTAAGTAGATCTAACTCATGCTTGGAGTAGATATATTGCTACTCATAACAATGCGTGCTGTTTGATGCTGTATTGATTGAATATGGGTATATCTTGGGTGAACTGATATAGTACTATAGTGGATGCTGATATGGTGATTTTGAATAACAATAGCTGTATCTTGGTTAAACTGTTATGTTACTATGCTGGGTGATGATTTGTGCTTACAAATGATTGTGCTGACTAGGGAAGTTGTGTGATTACTAACTCAATCTTTTAAGTATTCACTTAAGTGAACTCTAAGATACTAGAATTTTGCTAGGAAGAGTTCAAAAACTAGAATTAGATCACTAGATTGAATAAAACTGAAAGACTAGTTGTATCGAGTGATATAATTGAGTCGTTATTGCATATCATGGCATGAAGAGGACCTACGGGTCAGAACTTTCAGAATGAGGCTTCCAAATGATCATGGAAAAAGCATAGCTTTATGCATAGAATTTTTAGAAGCATATAGATTGCATTGCCCAAACATTGTAACTATTTTGATAGTTAAATTTGGTAGACAACAGTGTGTGGTCTAACTTGGTAGTGTTGCCTCTTTGATTCGGTGAACTACAGTATGTAGTCTAATTTTGAAAGCAAAGTTGGGGGCCTTACTTCCAGGTAGCTCCTCGTTGCCCTTTTTGATATTGGTAAACTACTACACTGTTTAGTCCAATTTGGTGGGGGTCCTACTCCTAGGCAGCTCCTTGTTGCCCATAAGTTCCTGGACGTTGTATTTGGATGCCCGGTTATGTCGACTAACCGGAAGAAGATTGGAAGGCATAAGATATTGGTACTGATGCATGCTATGTACATGGGCATAGCATGCTACATTGCTAATAGTGAATGCCCAGTTGGGCAAATGCATATGTGAAGTTGAACCTGCAGATTATGATTGAAATGTTTCAGTTGTGATATGCAGTATTGTCTAGATTGTATTGTTTGTTATTCACTCTCACTCAGCTTCAGTAGCTAATGGGATAAAATGTTTTATCCTTAGGTTAATTGCATCGTGAAGGGCCCAACACTAAGGGGCGATATATATATACTAGGAGTATGAGTTGGAGTTAGAAATTTTTGTGTGGAACCTGTATTAAGTCAGGAATCCTATTATTGTGAAGATGATAAAGGCAAAAGCTAGTTCGAGTTTTGATGTAAATATTATGCTGTACACATAAGCTGTAACAGAATATCCAGCTGAACTCTGATATAGCAACCCCTTTATCATGTAAACAGTGTTGTCTTTTGATGAATGAGTAAGTTGAGTTAATTTTTCCACAGGTATTCCTATGTGATGGTGTATTCCGTACTAAGTCGAGATGTGACATAACTATTGGCCTCAAGCCCTCCTTTCACCGTCTCTTTATCCTCCCTTGACTCCAACCTCCCCTTTGCGTTAATATCCCATATCTTAATGGCATATTTGTTGCAGTTGTTTAGGGCCTCATTTATCTTAATCTTATAGATCCCTAAGAATCTTGAGAAGATATATGTTAGGCCGAAGTTGAGTTCCGGGATGTATATTTCATCCAAAGGAGGAGCTTGGAGCAATTGGGTGTACTCCTCTAGAGTTGGGTTGATTAGATGTGGTCCAAATTGGAAAGCCACTTCTTTAGGCTCCCAAAAATGGACTAAGGCCCTTATTAGCGTGATGTTAACTTTCACTTTGGCTAGTGAGAGTATGGGTCTAATTTTGTTGGTAATGAACTATTGCTCTCTCAGATTGAAGGTTTGAAACCACTAATTGAGTATAGGCTTTGGGTTTGCAGGTTTGTGGACATGAATCTCTTTGGCGAGAACCCTGGCGCTGGATGAGCTGGCCATTTCTGGAACATTACAACGAAAGCATAAATTACATGGAAAAGACTAATATACAAGATCTCTTATGTACATCAATTCTAGGAAGAATATAGGAAAACTAAAAACTCCAGAATCTCTGTCATTTTTTCTTTTTTCTTTTTATGTAACATTGCCGTTTTACTAATTATTTGTTGACCTGTGAAGTGTAATGCAAGATAGGTGGGTTTTAATGGTCATTAAACTCTATGACCTCATACGTTTATAAAGAAATGGTGCTTTGGTCACATCAAAGTTTAAGTGAGGTAGCCTAATCGGCCTCGAACGGTGGTTACCCCACTACGTCCGAGACTTTACACAATGGCATCCCATCTTAAGGTCATATGACGGCTCAAGTTCGACCACATCTACCATGCATTCAAGATGCAGTAAAATAAATCTCATGCTTACTAAAATAAACATGCTAATTAAAACAAATATGTACACAAAGCAATCAAATAAACAAATCAATATATAAAAGAATAAATAAATAATTAAATAATACGGGTAATTTGAAAAGCAATTTTAATTTTGAAGTGTTTTTAAGTGGTTAGCCCTCTTGATGATCCCCAGTGGAGGCACTAAGCTATCGAGCTTGGTTTTTCACCCTCCTAGTTCTTTTTATAAAATTAGGTTTTCTCTAAATCGATCAGTACTAAACCCTACCTGTTTAATATTGACCCTCAACTAGGGTTTAAAAAAGATCATTTTTTCTAATTTGAAAAAATTTAGAGTCACCACCCAACCAGAGTCGGGAAAATGGTTAAGTTATAACCAATTGGGTGGATTGGTTATAACTTAGCTACCGGTCTATCGATTAAAAAACTAATTTGTAAAACGGCTTTTTTGAAACCAAAGATTTAGGTCCGGGGGCTAATTTATTAAACCCTAAATGAGTACCATTTTTTAATTTTCCGAATTTAATTTCGCTCTTCAAATATACCTTTTTTAATTTCTAAAAACATCTAATTATGATACATGCAACTAAATTGATTAATTTACATAAATATCTAAAAATGGAAAAAATAAAACTTTCCATATTTTAAGTTACCTTGTACTTGTGTACGGATGCTTACGTACCCGCTATTAGGGATCAGACTTCTGTAGTTTGTTTAATGAAAATATAGCGGGTTGATTGATTTTAACTTTGGAAAAATTGCCGGGTTTACGTTTTTACCTATTTTGAGTTGATTTGAGAAAAGGTTATAAGAGGTTCTAAGTTGGATTTTATTTTTGGAAATTCTAAATGATTCTAATTTGAAAATTGATTTATTTATTTTCATTTATTTTTAGAAAACTCAATTTTTCTAAGTGTGAGAAAGATTTTTGCTTACTAACCTATTTATTTATTTTTATTATATTATATTATTTATTTTATACTTAATCCATCTATTTCTATTAAAATAAATAAATAGACTACTTTCTTTCTTTTTTTTTTCTTTATGTTTTTTCTTCTCTTTCTTTCTTTTTCATTCTTTTTTCATTTTTTTTTCTTTCTCTCATTTATAACATTTACAAATAAACAAATGAATAAAATTAAAAAGAAAAAAAAAGGGTCGGCTTACTTCGGCTTGGTCGGCTCACTTCGGCTTGAATCGGCTACTTCGGCTTGAATCGGCTCACTTCGATGGTGGTGGTTTTCGTCAACAAACACCGTTAGGGATGTTATCCTAGAAAGAGAGGAACCGTGCTAAAGAGAGGAAACTTCGATTTTTGTTTTTCTAAAGTATTTCGAAGTTTTCATTGTGTTTTGAAAATGAAGAGTAGACTCCTATTTATAGGTGTCATGGTTGTGTTAAGGATGGAAAAAATTAAATGCGATATGATTTTCTTCCAATTTTGGATTGGACGAACCTGGACAATATGTGGTGCCAAATACATAGCTGCGCGTATATGAATGTGTCAGAGCGTGTCTACCATACTTAGAAGTGAGTTGGCAAATGACTTGGTGATGACGTAGCCCGTGAAGTGGCAATGACGTAGCCCGTGACGTGGCGATGACATGACAATAAAGAGAGAAAAGAAAATAAAAGATAAATTTTACACCTTCTATGGATTGAACCCGGGATCTCTAAGTCATATGCAATATCAAGTCCAAATGCTTATCCAACTGAGCTATTGGTTTTTCCTTATTCATATATGTAATTAATTGCACATATGGACTAAGTTAGCCTGAGCTAGATTCAAATCTAAGCTTTGACCCAATAGCTTTTTATTCAAAACTATTGAAATTGAAATTATATTATATTTAAACAACTTAAAAATTTATTATTTTCTAAATACCCTATTTTATTTTGTGACTTTTCAAATTTCTTTTTTTTTTTTCTAAATTTCTTATTTTTTTTGTACTTTTTCCTATTTTCCTATCTTTTTATATTTTTCTAGAATTCCTATTTTTTCTAAATTTCTTCATTTTTTGAGGCTTTATTTAATTTTCTATTTTTTTTGAACTTTTTCTGATTTAGGACCCTATAACTTAATTTGAAAAATAAAAGGGGAGGCAAAAATTAGGTGTTTACATAGGCATAGGTGCCGTGTTGATGCAAGAATGCCGACTTATTGGTTGCTTCAGTGAGAAACTTCAAGGAGCTACACTCAACTATTTTTTCTATTGCAAGGAGTTCTATTCTTAAATTTGAGCCTTAACGTTATGACAATACTAATTGCTGCCTAAGGAATTTATGATCTACATTGATCATGAATCCTCGAGGTATTTAAAGACCAAACCCAAGTTATCCTAAAGACAAGCTAAACGGGTTAAGTTCATGGAGGATTTTTCCTATTTCGTGAAATATAAGAATGGGAAGAACAATGTAGTAACTGACGCCCTATTGAGACGACATACCCTCTTGATTGAATTGCAAATAAGGCTACTTAGTTTTTTAACCATAAAGAATTTATATGCTCAGGATCCACACTTTGGTCATATCTATGCTCGATGTGAGGAAGGATGAACATTAGACAACTATCATAAGGAAGACAAATACTTATCCAAGAAGAGGAGGCTATGTATCCTGACCTATTCCATGAGAGAATTACTAGTGCACGAGGCATATAGAGGAGGATTAACAGGACACTTTAGGCAACACCGAACCCGTGAAGTATTAGTTGCGGATTCTTTTGCCCAAGAATCATAAGAGATGTGCAATCCGTACTAGAAAGGTGTATGGCATACCAAAAAGTGAAGAACCAAAACAAAGTTTTAATCTTGAAAAGATTTATCCTCTTTGGGTCACCAAAGTGAAATCGGTTTTTGAAGAGATCTATCCTCTTCAAATCACAAGTCAAAACAAATCTTGAAGAGATTTATTCTCTTTGGATTATCTAAGTTAGGTTTGGCAAAAATGGGTATCTTTTTTATTCTAATCAAACTTCAGTACAAAAAGGGGTGGCTGTAGATACCTTGTTTTTGCCAATTTTGTTAATTGAGCTAGGTTAATAAATAAACAGAAAACTAGAAAAAAAAATAAAAAAACAAAAATTAAAAGAAAAAATGAAAAAATAAAAAGGAAAATCAAGTTAGGTCGTAGCAAGTCAAGTCACAAGTTGAGTCGTGTCAAGTTAAATTAAGTTGAGTTGTTGGATAAGGTGATAAGATGGACTTAATTAATTAATTTTGGGCCAAACCAATATAGAATAAAATTCATCTAATTTAGAGGCTCAAATTAGGATTTATTAAGTTATTGGGCTATATTTAATTAAATCAAATTAGGCCTAGAAAGAAAAAGCTTGAACTAAATTAGGGTTTCTAGAAGTTAAGGTGAATCTTTAAAGAATTGCAATCGTATCTTCCATATCTTCGATACGAAAGATTAGATTTTAAGTTTATAAATAGCACATCGATGGGGGATTTGAAAAAGTTTTCTTTAATTACACTCCTTCACAAACTTCACAAACACCACTTAAACCACCATACACGTTACCCAAACTACCATACGTGCCGCCTAAACCACCAGAGCCACTACCCAACACCACCTAAATGCACTGCCCAATACTACCTAAATCACTGCCATTGTCACCCAATCCATTGCACACCACTGCAACACCACTACTAGCACTACCACTCCATCGCCCACGTCCTCGCCTCGTCACATACTCCATCGCCTGGTCGCCCTACACTGTCGTCCACTCCACTGCATAATTGTTACACGCTACCACTTGAGCCATTGCCCACAGCACCCGTGCATGCCCAATAGCTCTTGTGTCGCCTAACCTCTTGCACAGTATCACTTAAGTTGGTGCCTACGTCGCCCACTCTATCGCTCGCGTCACCCAAAGCCTTCACCGTATTACCCAAGCCCTTGTCATATCGCCTAGACCCTCACCCATGCACACACAATCTTGCCCATTGTCACTAGATCCTCGCCCATGCTATAGCCCAGATCCTCGCCCATGTTGTTGCTTAGATCCTCGCCCACGCTAACGCTTAGATCCTTACCAGTCTTGTCACCCAAGCTCTTGCCTAGATGCCTGCTTGTGCTCACCCATGCTGTCACCCAAGCTCTCGTCCAGACGCTTGCCTATGCTCTCCTGCACGCTTGCCTAACTCTTGACGGTCCGATGTTAGGTAAATTTTTTATTAATTTTTATTTATTTATTTTATTAGTTATATTTTTTTATTAAGTTTTTTAACTGTAGGTTTTTTTTTGAGTTTTTAGTTATTTTATTGCAAACTTTTTAGTCATTCCAATAAAATTTAGTCGAATTAAACTTTTTGAAAAATCATGTTTTTTTAATAAAAAAATATTTTTGACACAGTAGTTTTAAAAAACAAAAAAAATCTTAATTTACCTTTTTTAAAAAAAAATTTTTTAGTTAGTTAAGTTCTTTTTTTTTTAAGTTTGAGAAAATTAGATTTCTTAAGTTTTTTTTTTCTTTCTTAAAATAATAAATTGATAAAAAAATGTAATCCCTGGCTTGGTTTTCAATATAAAAATGACTCATCCACTAAATATTTTATAAAAAAAGAATTACGACCAATTTAATCTCAACTAGCAGGTACGTAGGCACCTTTGGGGCAACCGTAAAAAAAAAAAAAAAAAAAAAAACTTTTTTCCTTTTTTTAGAAATTCTAAATAAAAAAACAACAAAAATCATTTTTAGTTACATTTTGTGAATTTAGGTATATTTTTAATATTTTTAGAAAAATTACAAAAATAAAGCCCATCAATTTTTTTCTTTAATTTTCACATGGTAACTTAATCTTAATAGGTTAACCCCTAAATCCGGTTTTTTGGTTCAATTTTCTAAATTTTAATTTTTTTAGAGTATTCGTAAATTAGTGGTTAAATTAGGATTTTCTTACCCAAAAGCCCTAATTTTATTTTTTTACTAGTTGAACTGGTTGGTAACTCCATATTTTTTTTTAAAAAAAATTTCTTTTCCTTAGTTTAATGTCGAGTAATTTATATTAAGTGAGCTGACCTTAATATAGATTAAATTAAGGAAATCGAAATAAGGCTCAACAATAGGGACGCAATCTTTTCAGAAAAAGAGGTATGCTAATGAGTTACCACTGTGTTGAATATAGCCACAAGTGGAAAGCCATTTTCGAGACTTAAGGGGAGAATTGTGGCCTTTGAGCCTTGCTTAGCACAAAAAATGTAAGTTCATTTTTTTCCTATGTTTATATTAATTCGTTTACTTGTATCATAGATATGGGTGCTGGTGAGGTGAATCCAGCCAAGCTACTAGCTCAAGCTAAGGCCAAAAAATCCAAGGTTTATAAGAAAGTGATTACGTGAGCAACTACCACTCGGCTTATTGTCATAAAGAAGGCAACAAAGGAGGTTGCAACAAAGCAGGCAACAATATAAAAGACCTCTCATCCTGCCAAGCGGCAGACTGAGTGTGAGAAGACACTGCCAATCGTGGTTGTTCGTTCTAAGGAGCCTCCGGTCGAGATTATTCAAACTTCTATTGAGCCGAAGGATAATGAATGTCAAGAGACACATCCTAGCGAAGAGGATGAAAATGCTACTATCACTAAAGGGTCATTATTAGCAATTGAGGTGACGTCGAATGCTAGTAAAAGACCAGGGAAGGAACTTACCGGCCAACCACCTACCAAGAAATCCAAGGGCTTGGATGAAAGGGCGAAAGAGGTAATGCGATCAAAAGCTCTTAGCATTAGTAGTGCCAAATTCGTCCCCAATAATGAGACTGACGAGTACTTCGTCCCTTGTTAGAGCCACCAAATTTTGGATACCAACTCGGCCCTAGGAGACAAAATGAAATTTTAGCTCTAATGGAAGCGATTATTCTTTCGAAAGACAAAGATATTGCCAAGAAAGATGTCAACAGGGTTAGCGGTTGTAATACGACCCATATCGCAGCCAAACTGTATGATGTGAGTATCCATAATCATTACTTTTAATTATCAAATTCATTCAGGTTACTGACACTTCCTTTTCCGGATGAGTAGCCACATTCTAACGGCTTTAAACGAGACCGACAAAGAGGTGAAGAAGGTAATATCTTTCAGTTGTATCTGTGTGTTATACCTAATCATTCTTAATTGTGTTAAGTGAATTTACTGTAGAGAGTTGATGATGCATACAATGCATCGAAAGCCCAAACTGCTACTGTCGAGAATGTAAAGATAAGGGTTGAAATGGAGGCGAGAAAGCTCAGAGAAGACCTTACTATCGAGAAGTTAACACATGACCTTGTTACCGATGAAATCTCAAGCCTGAAGGCTAAAATGAAAGAGCAGTACAAGAAGTTTGAAGGCCTAGAAGAAGAGCTACAGAAGAAGAAGGAAGAGTGTTGGGGCTTGGGTTAAACTATTTTTATGATGAGCGAGGATGAAGATAAGCTCAGAATGCAGATAAAGGAGTTAGAGACCAATAACTCAAACTTACAAAGCCGTGTAGCCAAGTTAACGGAGACTGTAAGAAGAGGACCATTAGTTAAAGAGGCTCTCGATATAGTCACTCCTAGTCAACAATACGAGAGGCTTCTATGGAAGAAGTTGTTAGAGGGGGTCCAAGTAGCAAGAGAGGAGGCCAAGTGGCAAGAGAGGAGGTCTTGAAGCTTCACCCTAATTACGATCTCTCCTGTCTTGACCTTACCAACGTCAACGACAAATTCAGTAGTGCTGACGAAGATGAAGGAGATGAGAGAGGTATTGAGACTAAGAATCTAGGTGACAATAAAGCTCATGTCGAGGAAATTGCCTACTTTGACACCCTAGTTGCCGAAGAAGCCCTAGCCATTGATCTAAAAATCACTTCTACTGTATCCGAGAGTAGGCCATAGGATTTCTATTATATTGGCACATTGCGTTCTCGTATATCAATTGAAATATCTTTAATACAATGCCGAGTACTTGTAAACCTTGTTGAACGAGAATACTTTTCACATGGGTCTCCAATACATTTTATTTCACGTACTGTACGTTCACGATGTGTGTTGTTTCACACTCTTCATCAGCATGTTTTATTTCACATGCCCAACTATCTCTCGACATGTTTTATTTTACATGCCCAATATCTCTTAGCATATTATATTTCACATGTCTAACTATCTCTTGGTATGTTTTATTTCACATGCCTATTCTGCGTCTTTGTAGACAATCCATTAGCAATTTGAGATGTGGACTAGCTGCATTACTCAACTGTAAGGTTTATCTATATAGTTCATTAACCGCGTTAGGCCAAAACCTAGATCAATTTGTTTGCTGTGCAGCCTAAAACTCATTAATTTGGCAATCATAACAAAAACAAACATAATGAGACTTTAAATATAATTATCATAAATAAGTACTATAATCTTACAAACAAGTTGGCTGTCGCCAAATGAGTGATGATAAAAATCATCCGACAGATTAATTGAAATATAATTTCAAATTCTTAGCATTCCATGCTTGGGGGATGATAGATCTATCTAACCTTTCTAGTCAATAGGCCCCCTCGCCAACGACTTCCTGGATCTTGACAGGATCCTCCCAATTCACGCCAAGCTTTCCTTGACCTCTTCTTTTATTATTGCTTGTCTCTTTTTCTATTGGATCACCTTTACATTCGGATCAATCTAAAGCTCATATACCATAACTTCTCTAAAAATGCTCGGTATGTTTGAAGGTGACCATGCAAACACATCAGCATTGGCTTGTAGGAAGTCAATCAAACTTTGCCGAACATCTGCTGACAAGGGTTTTCTTATCCTTGTTGTCTTCCTAAGGTCATTTCCTAAAGGAATTTTCTCAATATCATTCTCCACATTCTCTATGCCGACTTGCTTGCCTTCTAGACAGGTTTCAACTTCAAATACTTCATCTCATCTCTAGGCCCTTATATATAACGATCGTACCAGTTGTTAATCTCCTTTGCATACACTAACTCTCCTAAGAGTAGGGAACTTTGCTTTTAGATGTGCAGTTGAAGGGACAATGCCGAATAAATGCTAACACAACCTTCCCATTATCATGTTTTACGGGGACTAGCATTTGACGATGAAGAAGTCCACCTTATCTTCTAAAATATGCTCGTCATCACCGATTTGAATCGACAGTGTGATTACTTCGGTTACTTGGATAGGCTGATTATTGAAGGCATAGAGATCATACTTATAAGACCTTAACTGCACTTTAATCTTAGGTCTCATTTGATCAAATGCATGTTGAAAAATGATGTCAACCAAACTTCCTGTGTCAATAAGAATTTTCTTAACTTTAAAGTTGGCGACCCTTGCGCTAATAACAAGTGCTTCGTCATGCGGCCTCTTGATACCTTCAAAATCTTCCAGTTTGAAAGAAATTGTATTATCGATCTTGACCTTTTTGCCTTGAATGTTGCATACATAATTTTTGGCATTAATCGAGCTCGAAGAGCTCGACTAGCCTATAGTAGGTTCACCAACAATGGTATTAATTACTTTGTTGGGTGCTTTACTAGGATTAACATCTCTTGCATCTCTCATTGCTTCTACTAATTGAATGTCATCCTCTTGTTCGCCACTTCTCCTTTGAGATGGTCTTTTGATTCTTTCAACATTATGCGCTAGAAATTTTCACAAGTGCCCGTGTTGGATCACATCTTCAATTGCATTCTTGAGTTGAATGCACTCATTCATATTGTGGCCTTTGTTATGATGGAAATCATAGTAGTTGTTGGAGTTTCTTCTTAAAGGATTCTCTGTCATTTCTTTCTAGCCACTAGAGGATGCCTCTCTACTCACATACTTCCATCAAAATGTCCTAAATTGGATGATTGACAGGTGTGTAGGATGAGTACGTGGGAATCCTCTGTCTCTTCCTTTTAGCATCTGAACCTTAGTCATCGTCTGTGCTAAGTCTATCCTTTGCACTTTCTCGCTTGTCATTCTTTCTATCTCCTCTTCTCTGATTGGCCTCACACCGTATCTTTATGTTGTCTTCCTAACGAATGTATGAGGTGGCTTTAGCCTTGAACTCAACAAAAGTTTTAGGCTTATTCTTTGCAAGAGACTTGAAAAAGTCCCTATAGGGCTTAACTCCATCGATTATGGCATTGAAGGCCACACTCATATCAAACTCGAGGATTTGAACCATCTTAACCATAAATCTGGCCAAGTAATTCCTGATTAACTCATCGGATTTCTATTTGATGGTGTTAAGGATGGAAGAGTCCTTAACAGGAAGTTTGCTAGCAAGGAAGTGTTGAAGGAACATTTCTGCTAATTAATCGAAATATGAAATGGTATTTGGTTTCAAATGTTTGAATCATGTGCTGGCTACATTCCTTAAAGTTAAGGGAAAGGCTTGACAAGCTACTACGTTACTCAAACCATACAACTTAACCAGTGTACGGTAGTACTCCAAGTGGCCTTCAGGGTCCTTCATCCCATCATAAGTTTCAAACTGGGGCAGCTTAATGTGCCGAGGTATCACATCTTCTAAAATCTTTAGGACGAAAGGACTTTTCTTGATTTGGAATTGCTTAGTTGCTGCAACAAGGGTGCTGATATGCAAGGGTCCTACATGATTCACCTGCTATGGTTGCTTACCTTTATCAATCTTCTTGAAAGCAAAAGCCAAAGGTCTCGCTATAACCTCAGCTTGCTTTTTTGGCAATTCAGGTGAATAAATTGAATTGTGAGTACTATCGACATCATGATTTCCATGCTCTTTGTTCTAATTCAGATGAATACTTTTATGAAGAAGGTCAAGGATTTGTTCATGTTTTTTTATTTAACTCAGAATTTTCCTTAGCTAAATCAAGACAAAGTTGCTCAAATCGAGCCAGTCATTACTCATCAGCATACCAACTCCCCCCTTTAAGGTGTTAAGGGGAAGTACCAGCACCTGTACTTCTAGTCATCCAAAGTTGCTCAAATCGAGCCAGTCATTACTCATCAGCATACCAACTCCCCCCTTTAAGGTGTTAAGGGGAAGTACCAGCACCTGTACTTCTAGTCATCCTAGTTCTTGCCATGTAGTTGTGTTTAGAGAAAAAACAGACGATGCCAAATGTTGTTAGTGAATTTTAGGATGAGGGAAAATCCTGCAAAAAAGAATGAAATGCTTGGTAATAGGGCCAGTCTGGTGCGGCCACTCTAATGCCTAAGTTAATAGGGTGACTTTGTATGGAAAGTATGTGAGTAAAAAGTGTCGGAAAGCTCTTACATAGTTTCTTTCCAATATTTATAAGTGGTTGTAGTGTCTAAAGCAATTGTCGGAATAACTGTTAAGACACGTGGAAGCTTTTTGATTTGACATCTCCCCTGATATATAGGAATAATAGGCGATTATGTAAAATAACCATGTTTATGATAACTTTTCGTGCCATGGGCTTGAATTTAAACCAAGCACAGATTATTCTACTCGGTAGAAATGACATGTGTCATCTATCTAGTAGTATGCCAATAGATTCGAATACCCGGCATATCAGTAGCCGAATGAACGAGTATGTTAGATGAGAGAAAATTGACTATCAATAAGACTTACTTACCTAAGAAGCTTATGCTGGAGGCTTTGCCAACCATTTTGGCGAGAAGAGAATGGTTAAGTTGCTGAAAGAGCACTTTTATAAGCTTAGGATGATGAAGGATGTGCATAAAATTCTTGAGCGGTATGAGGTATGCAAATGAGCTAAGGGGAGAAAGGGAACGTATGGAGAGTATACACCTCTATCCCTACTTGAGCAATCATCGACTAATCTAAGCATAGATTTCATGCACAGCCTACCCAAAACACTGTAAAGACATGATTCTATTATGGTGGTAGTCGATTGGTTTAGCAAAACAAGCCACTTCATCCCATGCCACAAAACCAATGATGCTTTATTTATTATTAACCTCTTTTTGCAAGAGATTGTGCAACTATATGAAGTACTAAGGAGCATTGTATCTAATCGTGATTTGAAGCTCACAAGCTTCTTTTGGCAAACCTTATGGAAGAAGCTTAACATTAAGCTCATGTTTAGTACTTTTTGCCATCCACAAACAGACGGTCAAACCAAAGTTGTGAACAGAATGGTAGGCAAACTCCTTCAAACTACTACTGGGAAGAATCTACATGATTAGGATCTCTACCTACCCATCATTGAATTCCCTTATAATCGCTCTACCCATAGCTTGATAGGAAGGATGCCTTTTAAGATCGTCTTTGGACTTATCTCGAACTTATTGTTGGATATGATTATCGATTTGAATTCCCTAGGAGAAAGTCAGATTGGCTTATAGTACATTGAGGAGTTTCAAACTTTACATAAGAAGGTTGTTAAACAATTAGCCAAGACAGTAGCTTGACAGAGAGAGCAAGGAAACTAAGGTAGAAGGTGAATCATTTACAACCCAGGGGATCTTGTCTAGATTCATCCCAACAAGGAACAATTTCCAGGAAGGAGGACAAACAAGCTATCCCCCAGGTTGGATGGCCCTTTTAGATTCCTTTGGCACATCAACAACAATGCCTATGAGCGAGAACTACTTGATCGATATGGGGCATCTCCCACCTTTAATATCACTGACCTGATACCCTATGTATTAAACTGAAGATTTACTAATTGATTTTGATAAGAAGAAAGCAAAAGTGGATGATTAAACTAATTTGATAATATTGAGTTAATTGAATAAGATCAATTAATTTGCTTAACAAATAAATATATTGATTAACCCTATAAGATATTTAATTTTTGAGTGGTGAGCAAACGATCTTGAAATTAGATTGCAAAGTGTATTTATTTGTTGTATGATAAAGCTTATTTCAAATGATACTTAGCCTACCGGCATGACGGCTCAAGGAAGAACCAAGTTGACGGTGTGAAACCCTAAATAATGAAAACAAAAGCTCTCTAACCTTGAAGAATCGACATGTCGATACACTTGCAGGTGTTCTTGCCAGCGTTCTTATTGGTAGTAATATTTCTTATTGTCATGACGATAAGAGGACACTATAGTCATGTCGATAAGCCTATTTTAAGTAATCATTTGAGCATTTAATGCGCAATAATGAGAAGAATTTAATCAGTTGGTATAAATGCTCAACAATACGACTAAAGAGCATTAAGAACTGATATTTTGATACAATAAAAAAACATTCTCTTACATTCTTTAGCCTTATTACTTACTACTTATCTCTTGTACTCTTTACTTGCAATCAAACAAAAGAGACTTAGTGTGTAATGCTTGAGTGTTCATATATTTTGTAATCTTAAGAGAAAGAAAAACATTACACTAAAGATTATTATGTGCAATAGTGATTGTGTGAACTTGTATGGCTCTTTGAGCATTGTATTGAGTGATTAATAAAGTGGTGTAAAGTCCTCGATTAGAGGAGTTTGTAGGTCCGTGGAGACTAGAGGGTGGTTTGAACTTCACGTTATATCCGTACTTAATCTTCTCATCCCTATATCTTTTAATTTCCACATTCATTACTATATTATCATTATCTTGACCTTACTCATTGTTGCATTTAGTCCTTAATTTTGAAAAGAATTGCAATTTGTCCTTAAAACCCAATTCACAACCCCCCACCCCCTCTTAAGTTTAGCCTAGTGTTCTTTAATTGATATCAAAACTAGTCTCTAATCACTTACTTAATACATCTAATGCATTAGATTTTTTAGAAGGATAAGCAAACAATTGGCCTCCTCTTCTGATCGGTAGCAACTATCCATATCGGAAATGTAGGATGTCTATATTTTTAAAAACACAAAATAGATTATTGTGGCATTTAGTTTACCAAGGACCGTTTAAGATAGAAGGAAAAGAAGAAAGAGATTACTCGCATGATGATTGAAAATTGCTTGATCTAAATGAAGTTGTTATGAACATCTTGCATTGTGGCATAAATGAAAATGACTTCAATAGGATATGTACATGCAAAAGTGCTAAAGGAATATGTGATGAAATACAAAGTACATATGAGGGAACTAGTAGAGTAAGGGATACAAAAATAAGCTTATCATGTGGACAGTTTGAAAATTTTAGAATGAATCTAAATGAAACAATTGACGAGATGCATAATAAATTTATCAATATCATTAATCCCTTAAGTGTTTTTGGTAAAACATTTGCTAATCTTAAGATGAACTCTAAAATTCTTAGGTCTTTGCCAAGAGATTGGGAAGCCAAGAGAACTGCAATCGAGGAAGCCCATGATCTCAATGAAATGTCAAAAGGGCAACTCCTTGGAATACTTAAAACACATGAGATGGTAAAGAGACAAGGAGAGGATTCCAGAAAGAAGACAATTACTCTAAAGTTACAAAGGAAAAACTTAAGTGAAGAAGAAAGTGAAGATGATGATGAAGTAGCGATGTTGGCAAAGAAGTTTAGAAAGTTCATGATATTCAACAAGAGGATTAAGAAAGATAAGGATAGATATGAATCACTTTCTAAGTTTAAGAAAGAAAAGAAAGAAGTCATTAAATACTACAATTATCAAAAGCTGAGACATATTCAACAATATTGTCCCTTACTCAAGAAGTTGATAAAGAGTCAAGAAAGAAAGCTATGATAGTTACTTAAAGTGATGGGGATTCTAGCGATTCGAATAACGAAACTTGTTTCAGGGCTTTTAATGAAGAGGTATGCTCTCCTTCACATGACTCTTCTTTTAATGAACTTAGAAGTATGTATGATGAGTTATTGAAAGAATTCATAAAAGTGCAAAAGAAGAATAATGTCTTGAAGCAAATGATGAATGAAGTAGGTTTAAACCCTGTGAAATTAGCTTTCTAAGTATAGAATCAAATGCCCCAAACTGTAGGTGATTTCCTGAATTCAATAGAGTCAGTGAGATTTAAAACCGATGAAAATCTCAATTCAAAACCTAAAGTGAATATGAAAAACCTTAAATTATCAATTGAACCTTTAATCGCATACGAAGACCCTAAAACCTTAAGTATATATAACTGCAAAAAATTAACCTCGAACCTCATCAAAACTCTGATATAACAATCGAAGACTTAATCACGTATAAATATATTAATCCCTAAATGTATAAAAACACTAGAGATTGTACCCGGACATAATAAAAACCCTAAAACTATAACTTTAAGGATATAAAAGTACTAATTCACTGTAATTTACCCTAAAACCCTAAGTGATAATATATCCTCCATATTATGTCATTTTATCGGTAAATGACTAAAGATAACACTCAATCATGCATAAATATTTAGAATAATTAAGTTATCCCTTAGAAACTAAGATATTACATCCTAGATCACATTTATCTTCTAAGTAATGATTAGGATAGTAATACATAGAGTTAGGGTTTTAGTTGATATTTAGGTTACATGTAGTAAACCTTAATATCCTAAATAATATTTTTCATCTTAATTATACTAAGTAGCTTACTAAATGATGTATAAAAGATATAAATACCTAAAGTAAGATCTCATCACCTATTTTTACTAATCAATTCACCAAATGCCTCATTTCTTTAATTTTTCCCTTAATTTTCCTAATTTACTACATTATGTATGGAAAGTTGACCAAGTCAACACATGTTGACCAAGGTCAAAAGGTTGACTAAGTCAATATTTAGAAAAGTCAATAAAAGTCACTTTCACTTAAGAAAATATCTAAGTTATGTAATGATTTCTTTTCTTTTCTTCTCTTTAGATTTTTCTTCCTTCTTCTTACTTCTTTGCCATCCATTCTTCTCCCTCTTCTAGACCTTGCTTTTCTCATTTATAAAACACAATTTGAGACAAGAACAACCCCCTTTTCTTCTTCCATTTCAAACCGTGAACTCCCCTTTGCTTTATCATCTTCACTTTTCCAAAATTTCACTTTCACAATCTTAAGTACCACCACACACCAATCTACTATATCTACTTGCTTTCCTTTTCAAATTATAAAGGAGAAAAAGGTATGTTTTATATGATTTCTTATCTTAATTGGTGACTTAGTAATCTATCTATGATTGGTATGGAAACTTTATGTAAATTGTGCTTTTGTGTTATGGAAGGAAAGGAATCCTTATACTTATGTTTAGAGCATAGAAATACCCATGTACATACAACAAGTGAGTATATATGAAGTGTACATATTGGGGTTTTAGTGAAACCCATAGTATAAGTGTATAAATCCTTAGCTAAATGGAAAGAAGAACACTTGTACATAGGCTTAAACATATGTATATAAGAGTATACCTAACAAATACAAGTATGGGAACTCTTGTACATGAAGAACCATTATGTACATAACCTAAAAGGAGGTTTATACTAGTTATATATGCATATGCCATGCCAAATACACCCTTAAAATACAAAAAGAATGAAATTGTGAAGATTTCTTAAGAGGGTAAATAAGACATACGAAAATATGTATAAAAAATACGTATGCCACCGTATATGTATTAGTATATGTATAAGTACATAAGTATACATATTAGTATGTTATAGGTGTAGGTAGGTATATAACATATGTATATGTATGAGTACATAAGGACATATATATTTATATGTAATGAATGAATTACATAAGCCATGACACTGTCAAATGATTGCATAAGCCATAACATCATTAAGTGATTACATAAGTGATGATATAAGCATAGGTTTACAAAAGAAGGAATAATATGATTACATAAGCATATAACATAGGTATATAAATGTACTTAGAAGTCGAAAATATCTTAAATCCTAAGACACTTCCTAAATTGAATGAAACTTCATTGAGTACATGAATTAGTAATACTAATGTAAAATTTCCTAAGTCTGAGAATCAAATAGCTAATTCAATCATTAAGTCCCAAACTAGGATATAAACATATGCAATAAGAATAATTAAACTTCAATAAGATAAAATTTCAATAAATTTAACCCATATCATAAAACACGGGTCTTAACATCCAAAACGGACATCACCTTGTGAACGTACGTCCGAAAATGATGAAAAACGATTATAAGTTCTCAAATATCGGAATTAGAGTGAAAAAGTTACAAAATACATAAAGAAAGTCTCATAACTTACAAATATAAGAAAATAGTTACTATTATTGAGTATGATAAACCCTATACACATTATACTTGGGTTATATTGGGGGAAACTAGATCAACTGCAATAGACTTTTAGTTAACTAAGGAATCTGACTTTTCAGAATACTTATAAGTTTTATTATTTTGAATTAGGCATTCAATATTGAGTTTTAGAAACCTTAAACCTTGGAGAATGAGCAATAATCCAGGTGAAGGAGTTCTAATGACCTGCTACTTACTTGTGCACGTTACTTATATGATGTTTTGCTGCTTGCTATTGCTTGTATGATTGAATGACTGTTCTGCTTGTATGCCATCATCTGTGTGATCAATTTTTTTTAAATTGATAAATATAAATATCTAACCCAAATAACTGGTTTTATTCATCGCATGTCTATGACCCAATGAATGTATGGATGGAGAGTGCTAGCCTTGTAAAATATTGAAAAGGGTATATTTGGAAAAAATTTTCCTAATCTTAAACGTATTTTGTACGATTTTGATAAGGGCCGCAGTGCCAAAAGTGATATTTTATTGTTAAGGCAAAGCTAACATAGGTTCTCCACTTGATAGCGAGAGGACTCGCTTTATTGTACCTATAAGGTCTTGATTAATTTTGATAGCTGAGGTGCCCTGTACGGGTAAGTACAGGGGATAATTGAAGTGTAGATGACGTAATTCTATACCTTCCATAGTTTTGGACTCTTATGGATGTGTTGCTTGCATTTATCGTGCATACATTCATGTTATATGTAGATAACTTGCTCGCATATGTGATAATAGTGTGTGAAAACTTGCTTGACCGGTGGTGGTGAGGAACGAACTCACTGAGCTGTTATATACTTACTCCCTCATAGTTTCTCTTGCAGATTTACTTACATTGGGATTGGGATTGGGATAAGTCTCGAATGCCGAGTATGAGATGAAGATATGTATCTTAGTATTAGAAATAGTTGAGTACTCTTTAGATGATATATAAACATTCTTTGTAGAAAATATTTATATGTTAGAACTTACTATAATTTAATTTTTCTTGCATATATATATATATATGTATTTTTTTATGTTAGTATATCCTGTCTTATTATTTGGTAGGGAATGCCGATTCTTTGCGGTTCTGAGAAACTGTGGGATATCGGACACTCATAGTTATTTATATTTGTATTTTACAGTAAATTATTTACTTAAAAACCAGTAACCTTAGTGATTAATCATTTAGAGTCTTGTAATCTCTGACTTGCAAGGCGATTTCCATATCATGAGTGCTCACGTGCTATGGAAATTTTAGGTAATCCTACTAGGCCTCCTGTAGGGTCCTGACAATAGGTGATGAGTTTGATATTATTAAAAGTGAATACAATAAAGTAGTTGATGCAAAAGAAGGATTAGAAGGGAATAATGAATTTGAAAATTGAGATTTGGAAATTAATAAAGGAAAATGAAGAGCTAAGTACTAGAAACAATGAATTGATAGGTGAAAATAGCAAATTGAAGGAAGCTAACAAGAATTTTGAAAAGGAAAGGAAAGAACTTAAAGTTAAGGCAAAAGATGATGAATGTATGGTTGACAAGCTAAGTCAACTTGAAATTGAAAATTTAATCCTAAAATCTAGCTTAGATGATTCAAGGAAGACAATAGCAAAATTTGTACATGGAGAGAAAAACTTAGAAAAAATCCTTAGCTCATAAAGGCAAGGGCTAGACAAAATTAGAATAGGTTATATTAAAGAAAATGTGTATAGGGCTTACAAAAATTATTTTGTTAAGGCCTTGAATAAAACTTGCCATTATTGTGAAAGATATGGTCATATTGCACATATTTATGTAATAACGTCACAATCTCTCCTTAAATAACAAAGGCAAAATGGTTTAGGTCCTTAAGGGACAAGCTCACATTGCAACAAATAACCTCAAAGCATTCAAACTAAAGTGGGTACCAAAGAAATAACCATTTGTTTTATATGATCCTTCAAGGAAAAACAACAAATGGATCTTAGATAGCGGTTGCTCAAGACACATGATAGGAGATGCATCCAAATTTGCATCTATAGACTTTAAGGATGGAGGAAGTGTGACATTCGGAGATAACCAGAAGGCCCATGTTATTGGAGAAGGTAACATTTGCATTAATAATAATCTTATTATCAAGCATGTGTTACTTGTTGATAACTTGAAACATAATTTACTTAGTATTAGCCAATTGTGTGATATAGGATACAAAGTAATCTTTCATGCATCAAAGTGTTCTATTGAAAATATTAACAATGACCAAATCTGTTTTGAGGGGTATAGACAAGGAAACATTTATAAAATTGACTTCAATATGTTTTCATGTTCTCTTATAACTTATCTATCCACTCAAAATAATGATGGTTATGGCATAGGAAGTTTAGACATGCTAATATGGATATCTTATCAAAACTAGCCAAAAGGAATCTTGTTAAAGGATTACCTAAGATTAGTTTTGATAAAGTAAAAACATGTTCAACATGTCAATATGGCAAATAAACAAAGTCATTATTCAAATCAAAAGATGCCATCTCAACTTCTAAGTCACTCTAACTATTACACATGGATCTATTTAGTCCAATCCAAACCTTAAGTTTAAGAGGAAAAAGATACATGTTGGTCAAAGTTGATGATTTCATTAGATACACTTTGACGTTCTTTCTTGCAAACAATGATGAAATGTATCATGTATTCTTGAATTATAGCAAGAAGCTTCAAAATGAAAAAGGTCTATCTATTGTCTCAATAAGAAGTAATCATGGAGGAGAATTTGAAAATTATGACGTGAAAGACTTTTGCAATAAAAATGGAATAAAGCATACCTTTTTGGCACCTAGAACTCCACAATAAAATAGAGTTACCAAAAGGAAAAATAGGACCCTTATAGAAATGGCTAGGACTATGCTATGTGACAATAATCTACTTAAGTATTTTTGGGCCAAAGCCCTTAATACCACTTGTTATATATCAAATCGTGTTTTTGTAAAACCTATTCTTAAGAAAACCTCCTATGAGCTTTGGAGAGGCAATAGACCTAACATATCATATTTTCATCCATTTGGTACAAAGTGTTACATTCTTAATAATGGAAAGAAACCACTTAGAAATTTTGATTCAAAATCAAATGAAGGCATCTTTCTTAGTTATTCTCTTGCTAGAGAGGCTTATAAAGTATATAACAAAAGAACTCTTGTTGTGGAAGAGTCAATTCATGTTGCATTTAATGATACATATGCTTATAGAGAGTCTAATGATGAAATTGAAAACATTGGTGCTCAATTGGATGGACTTGGTCTTAATAAGGACTAATCTACTTTGAATGAAAAAAAATCCTCTAGGCAAGATGTAATTATTGACAACTCTAGCACAAACTTACCTAGAGAATGGAAATTTGCAAAACATCACCCTAAGGATCTAATAATAGGAGAACCATCTAATAGGGTACAAACTAGAGCCTTTTTTAAGAATCTAACTAATGTAATGTTCCTATCTCAACTTGAACAAAAAAAAAAAACGTAGATGATGCTCTAAAGGACGAATTTTAGATTTAAGCTATGTGAGAAGAGCTAAATCAATTTACTAGAAATGAGGTATGGGACATAGTACCTAAACCAAAAGATAGATCGGTAATCAGAACTAAATGGGCGTTTCGAAACGAGTTAAATGAAACCGGAATAGTGACAAGAAACAAGGCATGTGTAGTTGCAAAAGGTTATAACCAAGAAGAGGGAATTGATTTCGATGAGACCTTTGCTCTAGTTGCTAGATTAAAGGCCATTAGGATGCTTTTAGCATTTACCGCATATAAAAACTTTAAACTATATCAAATGGCTATTAAAAGTGCCTTTCTAAATGGCTATATCAAAGAAAAAGTATATGTAGAGTAACCATTGAGATTTGAGGATAGTGAATTCCCAAAACATGTATATAAGTTCAATAAAGCTTTGTATAGACTTAAGCAAGCTTCTAGAGCTTGGCATGAAAGATTGACTAGCTTCTTGATAAAAAATGACTTCACTAAAGGGAAACTTGACACAACGTTATTCATTAAGCAACATAATGCTCATCTGCTAATTGTCTAAATATATGTAGATGACATTATGTTTGGTGCTACTAACATAGATCTAGTTAATGAGTTTGTCTAATGTATAAAAAATGAGTTTCAAATGAGTATGATGAAAGAACTTAACTATTTCATAGGTCTTCAAGCTAAACAAACCAAAGATAGAACCCTTATCAACCAAGCTAAATACACAAAGGAGCTCTTAAAAAGGTTCAAAATGGAAAATTGCAAGACTAATCTGACTCGAATGAGCACCATCCTAAAACTTGACAAAGACGAAAGTGGAAAGAACATTTGTGAAAAGATGTATAGGGGCATGATAGGAAGTCTTCTATAGTTAACTGCATCTAGGGCCAACCATGTTTGCTGTGTGTCTATGTACACAATTTCAATCTTGCCACAAAGAATCTCACTTGAATGCGGTCAAACACATCTTCAAATATCTTGTGGACACCATTGAAATTGGCTTGTGGTATCCTAAGCTCACCTTATTTGATCTTATTGGATACTCCGATGTTGACTTCGTCGGTTACAAAGTTGATTAGAAAAGTGCAAGTGGCACACGTCACTTCCTTGGGAACTCTTTAGTGTCATGGCATTTAAAGAAATAAAACTCAATAGCACTCTCTACTACTGAAGTAGAATATGTGGCAACTAGTAGTTGTTGTACCCAAGTATTATGGATGAAGCGAACATTGCTTGACTATGGCCTATAATTCACCAATGTCCCAATAAAATGTGAGAATACATTTGTTATAAATTTAACCAAGAATCCAATTCAACATTCAAGGACTAAGCATATAGAAATTAGATATCACTTTATTTGTGATCATATGCAAAACAATGATATTTACTTAGAAGTTGTTGATACTAGCAATCAAATAGCTAATATCTTCACAAAACCCTTGAGTGAAAAAAGATTTTGTACTTTAAGAAGAGAATTAGGAATGATCATGCAAGATGAGTGCTAGATACATAAGAACCAAGATAGCATTTTTTTTTAGCAAAAATGACATACTAAGTGGGTTGACTGGCAAAATCCATACTATGAGGTCTAAGAAACATGATCATATGGAGTTCATGCATTAAATATGATATTTAGCATGTTTTGGGCATACTTGAAGTCATTCATAAGTATTCAAGTTTATATATACACAAATTCATCATGTATAAGTTTTTGTGCCCAATATTGGCCCTTGCATGTTCACTTTCATCATTAAATCATAGTGGAATGATTATTCTTATCAAATGTCAATCTTGTGCAAATTTGACCTATCAAGACCCCCCATTAGCCTCTCTATGCCATAAGATAAGTTACTTGCTCATTGTGTCAATATTGAATACCATAAGATAAGTTATTTGCTCATTGTATCAATATTGAATACCACTTTACTTGATTAAGGCACTATCATGTCTATATGAACTATCAATTGTGAATTGATATGGAAACTCGAGTTATTTTTTTTATTTGAGGCACTTACTTGAATTTTAGTTATTCATACTTTCATTACTTAAACTTTAGGAACTCAAGTAGTGATTTTCCAATTTGTAAAGCCTTTAAGTTACAACATGTTTCTATCATGCTTAAACTTGCATTTGAACTTTACTTAAAGTATTGGTATGCAAAAACTCAATATCTATTCACATGGTTTGCTCATATATGCACATTTTTACTTAGTCATGTCCTTCATAGCTTTTAGGATTTGATTTGGCTAGATCTTAGAAATCTTGCCTAAATTTAGTTTTTCCAAGCCTTAACAGACTCAAATAAACTTGTTTGAAGTGTTAGAACACTCATCAAATCAACTAAAAACACTCTTGATTTGGCAAATTGAAAAGTGCAGAGGACTTACCTAAGATTCTACAAAATTGTAGAATACCGACATATCGGTATTCTCCCTTCCAAATTCTAGGCGTCTTCAAGAGTGCCTTGTAACTCTCTCTCCTCATTCCCTTTCTAAAACCCCTCTCTCCCTTTCTCACAAACTTTAACCTCTCTCTCTCTCTTTGATCTACCCTCTTCCCACCATTAAAATCTTATTTTTTCTACCCAAATCCTCTCCCCACACCTTCAATCACTTATCACTCATCTCACCTTCTTCTTCTTCTTCACGCAACTTTCTCTCTCTAAAACCATTCAACAACTGTCACTCCACTAACCACCATTCTCACGCCTCTACCGTCAACCTAGTTTCCATCACATATACTCTTCACTTCCTTATCTATCCTCTCCTCTTCCCTCTCCCTCATCTTCCCCTCTCCCAACCACCATGGCATTGTGAACTGCTCGTGGTCTCGTACCACTCACTTATGATCACTACCCCTTTCCTTTAAGTCAACATGCCCAACAATTTGAAAAGCTTGCCAATTTAGAAGTCGATACTGATATATTCTATCCTTTGAAGATGCTCGAGGAATTTCGCACTACAGCCATTCCCAACATCATCACCAACAATTTCCTTAACATCCTTCAGCTTCCAAATGAAGTATATGATGAAGCTGTCAAGTACTTTTATTGTAACATGTTAGATTCCTTAGATGATTAGGGTAGGCCTAAGTTAAAGATGAATCCTAGTGATGAATTGCGTTGCACTGTTCTCTATTCTTATGTTTATGGCACCTTAATAACCGTTACTCCTGAGAATATTTGTAGCCTTATTGGCGCTTTTGTTGGAGGAATAGATATGAATGTAAATTTTCATGGGGCCAAATTCTATGAACGGGTTTTTCGATATAAGGGCATTGAAGGTAATTAGAGGAAGGCAAAGAATTTAGCTGCTATTAGATTGATTTTAGGATCAAGATTCTCCATCACATTGTGATCCATAACTATTGTCCTTGTCAAGGACAGCAGTCTAATGTTACATATCAAGACTTATGGATCCTTTATTATCTCCTCATGAACAAACAAATTAACTTCTTCAGTATTGTGGTTCAGTATTTTAAGCATGTCACCTGGTGCAGCTCTTAGTCATGTTGCTAGTCCTCTTCTTAAAGGCTCTTCTCACCAACCTCTACCTGATTTTGGATTTTCTACTTTTGATTAACTCCCATCACATCTTAGCACCCCTTCTATCAATACTTGAAGATGCAGTTCAATCAACCTAGGAAGAATATTCATGATCACCTTCACAACAGCTTTCAAGGGCTTTATAGCTATTTTCAGTTGAATTATCATTGCCCATCTTGCCCCTTTCCTCCTTCAGCTTAGGATGATGATCCACCTACTGCTTAGATTATCCATTTCAACTTTCTCTTATCTTTCTTATGCTTTATTTATGGACTTGGCCTTTGACCACTTTATGTTTCCATTGTATTGTGTTTGCTAAACTTTTGTCCTTGATGGACTTGCTTTATTGATCTTAGATATCATTGCTCCTTTTAAGCCCTGTAGCCTTTTTGTTTTTCTTCTTGTAGGGGGCATATCCACAGTTCTATGCTAGGACTATGCTGAAATTTTGACTTAAATCCTCTTCTCTCTTCACCACTTGGATCTTCTTCTTCTTTTTTTTTTTTTTTTTTTATGAGTCCAAAGGGGGAGAAATACTCAAGTCGTTAGAGAGTCAAAAAGTATATTTTGTTTATTTGATTGGATAGTAGTTAATTTATCTTTGCCTTTTGGACTTGTATTATAACTTAGCATATCTTAAGCCCTTGAAAAATTAATGTATCCAATATGTGAATTTATCTTGAAAAGATTTAATACTCTCATTTTGTATGCACTCACTTAATCTTATTCAATGTTAAATATCCTGAATTCAAGTACTAAATTGAGGGAGAGTTCTTTAGTAAATAAAAGTTTTGTCCTTATCAAAAAAGGGGAGATCGTTGAACCAAAGATTGACCAATTGATTTTGATAAGAATAAAACAAAAGTAAATGATTAAACAAATTTGATAATAATGAGTTAATTGAATAAGATCGATTAATTTACTTAATAAATAAATATATCGATTAACTCTACAAGATATTTAATTTTTGAGTGGTAATCAAACGATCTTGAAATTGGATTGCAAAGTGTATTTGTTTGTTGTGTGTTAAAGTTGATTTCAGGTGATACTTTGCCTACTGGCATAACCGCTCAAAGAAGAACTAGGTTGATAGTGCAAAGCCTTAAATGATGAAAAGAAAAGCTCTTTGACCTTGAAGAGCTGGCATGCCGGTACACTTACCGATGTTCTTGGCAGTAATACTACTTACCATCATGACGATAAGAGGATACTATCGTCATGCTGGTAAGCCTATTTCAAGTAGCCGTTGGAGGATTTAATGCATGATAACGGGAAGAATTCAATGAGTTGGTATAAATGCTCAATAACCCGACAAAAGAGCATTAAGAACTGATATTCCACTACAATCAAAAGACATTCTCTTATATTCTTTAGTCTTATTACTTACTACTTGTCTCTTGTACTCTTTACTTGCAATCAAACAAAAGAGACTTAGTGTGTAGTGCTTAAGTGTTCATATATTTTGTAATCTTAAGAGAAAGAAAAACATTACACTAGAGATTTTTGTGTACAATAGTGATTGTGTGAAGTTATATAGGTCTTTGAGCATTGTATTGAGTGATTAATAAAGTGATGTGAAGTCCTTGATTGGAGGAGTTTATGGGTTCATGGAGACTAGAAGGTGGTCCAAACTCCACGTTATATCCGGGCTTGATCTTTTCATCCCTACATCTTTCAATTTCCACATTCATTACTATATTACCATTATCTTGATCTTACTTATTATTGCATTTAGTGCTTAATTTCGAAAAGAATTGCAATTTGTCCTTAAAACTCATTTCACCTACCCACCCCTACCCCCCTAACTCCTCTGGAGTTTAGCTTAATGTTCTTCACTATGTGCCAAGAGAGGAAGAAGAAGACCAAGATTTGAGGGCAAATCTTCAACAACCTCGGGCGTTGAGCCTGGTTTTTTACCTTCCGGTTTTATAACTTAGATTTCCTTCGAACTGATCAATATTAAACCCTTACTTGTTCAATATTGATCTTCAACTAGAGTTTAAAGAAAACCATTTTAATTTGAAAACACATTGGAGTTATCACTAGACCAAAGTTGGGAAAAACGGTTAAGTTATAACTAATTGGGTAGATTGGGTATAACTTAACCATTAGTGTGCGATAAAATTGATTTTTGAAACAGCTTTTGAAAATCAGAGATCTAGAATCGGGGGTTAGAAATTTTAAACCCTTATGGATATCACTAACTTTCCAAATTTAACCTTAATCTTAAAATCACCTTTTTAATTTTATAAAACTTGATTGTTAATTACTCTAATTAGATAACTTAAGAAAAAAAGGAAATTTTAGATTTTTTATTTTTATCATCACCCCATAAGTGCCTATATACTTGCTATTTGGGATCAGATATACATAACTCTTTTTGTAAAACTTTAGCAAGTTAAGTCGATTTTAATTTTGAAAACATATCGAGTTTATGTTTTTAGGTTCAATTTGGTTTACTTAAGAAAGCTTCTTAAAAAGAGGTCCTAAATTGGAACTTTTATCATTTTATATTTTGGAAATTTCTAAAAGGTCCTATCTTTAAAAAAAATCCGATTATTTTTTATTTTAGAAAACCTAATTTCTTAGTGTTAAAAAAAATAATCTTTATTCTTTAACTATTTACTTATTTATCTTTACTTTTATTTTTTATTATCATTTATTATTTTATTTATTCTATTCATTTTTACTTTAAGCTTAAAAAAATAAACTACTTTTTTCTTTTTCTTTTTTCTTTCTTTCTTTTTTTTTCTTCTCTCTCTCTTTTTTTTTTAACATTTGATTACATTTACATGTACATAAATGAATAAATAAATAAAATAAAATAAGATAAAATTGAACAAACAAAATAAAAGGAAATAAATTAAATAAAAAGAAAAAAGAAATAAGATAAGACTAGATGCTAGACAGGACGGAGGTTGAACTCCAAGTTAGATCGTGGGTCGGACTTGGATCCAAGTCGAGTTCCACTGGATTCGGGTCACAGTTGAAGGAAGAGTAGCAGCATTGGCAAGGGTGGTTATAAGTGTTCAGAGCTCCAAATCAACCGGGAAAAAGGATTTTTGTGATTATCTAATTGGGTTTAGGGGGTAGGTTCAATGCCATGATGTTTGGAGCTCGTTTAGTGGTAGTCAGAGGTAAATGGTGGTGGTGGTTGGTGCGATGGTTGGGTGGTGGTTGCTGAGCTTGAATTGGTGGTAGGGTAAGGGTGTTAAAGTGTAAGGAGTGCGGTTGTATAGCTAGTTTGGGTCGAAGAGGGTCGAAGGTGGTGGTTCGAGGAGAAGGAGTTCAGTGGTTAAGGTTTGGAGGCGGTGGCACCACTAGGGGGCACGGTTAGGGACAAAGGTAATTAGGTTCAGATGCCCAAGCTCATGGGAGCTCAGCTATGGTGGTAGGCGGGCTTGGTCAACAGTGACTAAAGAGAGAGATTTGAAGAGAGAGAGAGAGAGAGCATTCGATGGTTAAGCTAGAGAGAGAAAGTGATAAAGAGAGAGAGAGAGTGTATGTGTGTTTTGAGTGATTCTGGTTGATTTTTTTTTTTTTTTTTGTAGACATCCTTAAGCCTTTGTTTATATATGAATTTAACCTAAAAACTAAGGAAACTCGAAATCGAATTTAAATGCAAATGCCTAAAAATCCAGTTTTTTCCAAATTTTGGAGCTCGATTTGAATGCTCCATTGACTGAATTTGGATACATTATTAGGTTCAATTCACAGTAGGCTAAGTGTGATCCACAATTTCATCATTAATTTGATGACATTGCAAAGAAAAAGAAACCAAATCTACCCTCAAAGTGTATTGCTCAAGAAGGAAAATGACGGAAAAGCTAGGAAAATGGAGGAAATCAGGGGAAAGAGGGGAGAAAGAAAAGTAAAATGTTGACATGGTGCTATATCAGCTACATTGTCCAATCACAACTAACCACGTGTCATCACGTGAAATGTGGCAACTGACGTAGTGCCACGGGGCATGCCACGTAGCGCCACGTCAACACGTTGTCTAATTTGATGATGCCACGTGTTAGGACATGTGGTGCAATCAAATTTTAATACATGGCAGTCTCTGATATGATATATAAAAAGGCTTTTACATGCCTTCACCAAGATTCGAACATAACACCTCTAATTGAACCCAATGCATATATTTAAGTACTTATTCGTTAGGCAATTGGCATGTGCCTTATCCATATGTGCAATTAAATTGCACATATAAACCAGGTCAGCTTAAACTAAATTCAAATCTAAGCTCAAGCTCAACAGCCCAACATCTAAACTTATTTAAAATTAAAATCTACCCTATTAAATTGTTATTTTCTAAAATCTTCTCTTTTTTTCAAATTTTTTCAATTTTTATTTTCTAAATTTCTTATTTTTTGTGTTTCTTTCAAGATTTCCTTTTTTTTATATTTTTTTTCCAAATTTTTTATTTTTTGTGCTTTTTCTTATGTTTTGTATTTTTTTAAAATTCTTATTTTTTCTAAATATCTTTATTTTATTAGATTTTCTTTAATTTCCTATTTTTTTATGTTTTTCCTAAGTTAGGACCTATTGAGGAGAAAAAAACTAATAAATAAAATAAAATAAGAAGGCAAAACTAGGTATTTACAGCTGCTCCTCTTTATGGTGAAATTTAAACAAAGCTTTACCATAAAGATAAAGAGACACTATTTTTGCCCCTAAGATAACTTTTAAATAACTAATTAGCTATCCTAAAATCAATTTATTTTAGATTTGGGCGAAGAAATGAAACCTGGTGATGCCTCTCTAGGCTTACTAACTTAGGTGGGAGTGTCTCTAAGGGATAAGCAATCCTACTCTGGAATTGAATTAGAGAACCTGGTTATGCCTCACTAGGCTCACTAACTTAGACAGGAAAATTTCTTAAGGACTAGCAACCCTAATTTGGGATCAATCTAAAGGACCTAGTCGTACCTCACTAGGTTCATTAACCTAGGCGGGAGTGTCTCTCGAGGATTAACAAACCTAATTTGGGATCTATCTAAAGGACTTGGTAGTACCTCACTAAGCTCACTAACTTAGGTGAGAGCGTCTTTTGGGGACTAGCAACCTTAAATTGGGATTAATCTAAAACCTAGTTGTGCCTACTAAGCTTACTAACTTAGACAGGAGCATCTCTTGGGGACTAGTAGCCCTAAATTAGGATTGATCTAAAACCTGGTCGTACTTCACTAAGCTCACTAACTTAGGCGGGAGTATCTCTCAAAGACTATCAGCCCTAATCTGAGATTAATCTAAAGGACCTGGTCATGCCTCACTAGGTTTACTAACTTAGGTGAGAATATCTCTCGGGTATTAGCAACCCTAAACTAGGATCGATTTAAAACCTGGTTATATCTCACTAAGCTCACCAACCTAAGCGGGAGCATCTCTCAGAGACTAGCAACTCTAAATTGGGATTGATCTAAGGAACCTAGTCGTGCTTTACAAAGCTCACTAACCTAGGTGAGAGCATCTCTTAAAGGACTAGCAACTTTAAGCTAGGATTGATCTAAAACCTAATCGTTCTGTACTAGGCTTACTAACTTAAGCAAGAGTATCTCTCATAGACTAGCAACCTTAAACTGAGATTGATCTAAAACCTAGTCGTGCCTCATTAGGCTCACTAACCTAGGCAAGAGCATCTTTTGGGGACTAGCAACCCTAATTTGGGATCAATCTAAAACCTGGTCGTACCTCACTAGGCTTACTAACCTAAACAGGAGCGTCTCTTGAGTACTAACAACTCTAAATTGGGATCGATCTAAAACCTAGTCCTGCCTCATTAGGCCTACTATCCTAGGCAAGAATGTCTCTCTAAACTTGTCTTAATGTTTTGCCCTGTAGGCTTGCCAAAGAGGAACCAAGGAAGAGAAGTGCCCTATGGGCTCGCTTGAGAGAAATTAGTGAATACCTTATGGGCTTGCTAAAAGAATTTGGAAAAGAGACTAAGTTAAGATCGCATCTTCAAAGATTGGTTAAACACTTGAATATGGAAGGTGGGTGTCTTATAGGCTGGCCAAAAGAGACTGATGAAGAGAAGTGCCATACGGCTCACTAAGAGAAACTTCGTGAATAGATGGGCCTAATGGGCTCACTTGAAGAAATTAAGCATCTTATGGGCTTGCTACAAGATCTTTGAAGAAGTGTCCTATGGGTTTGTTAAAAGAACTTAGTGAACTAAAGAGTCTTATGGGCACACTAAAGGTAATTGAGGAATAGAGGCACTTTATGGGTTTGCTAAAGACCTTAAAGAGAGTTGAATGGATGGAAGGTGGGATAGCCCTTTTAAGGGCTGGCTAGGATTAAACTTACTCAAAACACTATTTGAGGAAAATATTTACAAATGAACCCTTTAGTGAAAACTATTTATATTGGGAGTGATCTCCTTGGGAAGAACGAGAATGACCTTGACAATTGTAGTCGACTTTTTAAAATAGATTGAAAACTTAGCCACATGGGCTAATAGAGACTTAGAATAAAGATACTTTCTCTCTCTTTTTCTTTTTCTTTTTTTTTATTACCCCTTTTTTTCTTTTCTTTCTTTTTTTTTTTAGTTGCTAATATTTAAAGAACCCTTCCTTAATAATCACATGGGGCCTCTCATATTCCCCCTAGCCTCGACGTCGAGCTGCTTGGTGAGGCCTTGTGATTTCAAACATTCTTAAAAAGGTAACTCATGACTAGTTTAGTCGAAGAGGACTTCTTTGCAAACTCTCAATCTAGATTACGCTCTTGACTACAGTCCCAAAATTATAGTCCATTTTACATGTAATACACCTTGATCAATCCATTAGGTCTTTTTCGATTTATCATAATGAATTCAGGCTTTTGGTCTAGAGTTTTCAAAAGGGACTAATGAAGAAGCCCATTTTGAAAGAAATATTAATCTCAGCTGTACAAGTCGAGAACTTTAGGACAAATTAGAAATACTCTTGCCCTAGTTTCAAAAACAACTTTTATTAAATATAAATTACCTTTCAAAATTGGAAGAGCTTTTATTGTGTAAAGGTGGTATTATAGGTGGAAAGGCCTGGTGTGAGAAAGGCTTCAAAGTGGATATAGAGATTTTGGGTTTATGAGCTTGGATTGTGATTTAGAGCTTTGCGCCTTTAAGGCTATTTAGGCTTTAACTTTTGATTTAACTGCCCTTACTGGGATACGATATGGTTTTTGACTTTCACTTAGCTTTTGACTTACACTAGAGCCCAATTTTCCAACATCTTTTCTTTAACTTTTTCTTTTCTCTTTTTTTTTTTTGGTTGTTATTACTTTACCTTATCCATTCTCTTGTTGTTCTTTCTTTTTCTTTTGGCCCCAAGTTTCCATTGCCAAGTTTTTGCCTCTTAAGCAATTTAAGGCCCTAAATTTATAGATTTCTATTGTATGAGCTTGGGTGAGGTAAATATAAGCTCGAGGTATTTAAAAATAAAAGATATGGCTCTTTTTCATTTCAAAAGAAAAATAACTTATCTAAAATAAAAGTTGCTTTTGAATTTAACGTCATTGAAGCAAGCACAAACCAATTTTAATCCCTCTCTTCTTATTAATGACCCTAACCTCCAAATTGCCCCATTGTAGGGTAGTTCTCAACAGCGTTTAAATTTGAAAAATTCTTCAAATAGGTCTAATAGTGTAAATAAGAGATGATTATGTTTAAGATTCAAGAAATGAATACCTAATTTCATTTTAATCCGCGTATCACATTCAAAGTGGACCTCCTTTAAGGAATGAGTCCAAAGTATCCTCACTTTTATGTCGCTCAACTCTCAAAGTATTTTAGGTTAGTATGTGGAAAATATTTTGCCTCTTTTCATTCTATACCTTTTAAAAGTGAGTTATTAATTCCTTAAGGAGGAATTTTATTTGCCCCAATAACTTTGCAATCATTCAATTGAAACGGCAACTATATTATTCCAACTATTACAGACTTTATTGAAAACAACTTTCTTTGCCCTTATCTTAACAAGCATCCAATTACTTGAAACAACCCGTGAGCTTATCAGAAGGCATTGGTAAGCTCAAAAGAAATGGAGCTTTAGGCAACTTAGTTATATTATCCCCATGACTTGAAGAAGGACTGACTTCTTATAGGTCTGGCTGAATGACTTTTGCATCAATCAAGTCTTGAATCTTGTTGTTCAATCTCCAGCATTTTTCAGTGGAGTTCCCCTTCTAACCCATATGATAGTCGCATCTTGCTTTTAGGTCAAAGCCGCATGGTTTGTAATTCGGATTAGGAGCTTCACAAGCTATAATCCTTACTACTTTCAAATGATGAAAGATTTAGGTAATTGAGATCTCCAATCAAGTGAATTGTCTCCTCTGAGTCCCTTAGGCTCGTTTTTTCTCATTCCTCCTTGGCTTTTTTCTAGTTAGGCCTCCTTGATCACTTGGGCTTATTGACATTTAATCAGTATTGGACATCGACTGTTGAAAACTTCTAAGTATGGGGCCCATTGCCATTTCTAGATCTGTAATGCTCTTTTGTAACGTGGCTATCCTTTCTTCTAGATTTAAGAGTCTCCTTTCCAAGCTTGAATCTTGGGATATTTGGAGAGTGGTGATCATTAGGAACAAGACTTGCCATTATTGGGCCATCTAATGGATCATCTTTTCCAAGAAGGCACGTCTGTCATTAACCATAAAAACCTAATTGGAAGAATTTCTTTACCAGTTAGCAGCTTTTCTTTTCCTTTTTTTTTTTAAGAGAGAGAGAAAGATAAAGCTTTATTTTATAGAAACCAAATAAAAATGGTGGATTTTTTTGTTTTTTGGATTTTTAACTACATTTCCTTGAGTGAGAGAGTGAATGGTTAAATAAAATCTATTGAAGGACTGTCTACAAAGAAGGAAGGAACGAAGAATGATAGAATAAAGAAAAATTTTATTTTGGAAAGATTAGAGTATAGGGAACAAAACAAAAGGAAACCTAACAATTATTCATAACAAAACTTAAAATTTATTTAAATCCCTCTAACTCCATCTAAAGTTTCTAATCTAACTTACGTAGTTGGGCTTTAATCTAGTCCAGCATTTCTAAAGCCCAATTCATGGCCTTTCGCTTTTTTCAACTTGAGCTAACAAGGCCTTGTTAAAGGCCTTAGCATGCCTAGCCCTTTGCTTCCAGTAGGTAACTTTAGCTTGTAGCAGCTACTTATGGATTCCTAGGGCATTTGGTAGTCTATTGATTCTTTGATTATTCTCTTATTGGTTACTTGCCATTCTTAAGTCTACATATTTCACAAACAAGAATCAATCATCAATGCAGCAAAAGAAAGTATATGGAAATATGCAAATGTTGGGATCGTTTAGCTTAATACATTACTCTCTTAAGTTGCAACCCTACTGTTATTTTCAAAAACTTAATTGCATTAAAACTCTTAAACGATTGGTAGGGTCACAATTTCTTAAGGGTATTGTATTAACTTAAGCTTACAGGGGAGTATATGTAATTAGGGTAAGTTTTGAAAAGGTCCTTAAGTTTTGTTACCTCACTTGTTAAAGAACACTTTTGTTATTCACATTGAGCTTAAGTGAGGTGGCCTAATCAATCCCAAGCGGTGGTTACACCATAGCACCCAAAGCCTATACAATGGCCCCTATCTTAGGTCCCAAGATGGCCTAGGTTTGACCGCCTCTACCTTGCATCTTTGATGCAACAAATGACTCCCCATATCCCAATGTGTATGATATGCAAGATAACAATACAGATAGATAAACAAAAGTTGAGAGTGAATTCTAGGAAAATATAGGGAAAGAAGCTTTAGGTTTTGTCTTTTCTTTTTCTCTTTTATAACAATGCCACCTTAACACCTTGAAGAATGTATGCAAAAAGGGTAGGTTCTAGAGGTCCTTAAATTATGTAACTTACGCATTTCTAAAAAACGATTCCTTAATCACATCAAAGTTTAAGTGGGGTAGCCTAATTGGGCCCAAACAGTGGTTGCCCCACTACGCTTAGAACTTACATAATGGCTCTCCATCTTAAGGTCTTAAGACAGCCTGGGTTCGACCGTATCTTATTATGCATTCATGGTACAAGAAATAAATTTTCCCTTTAAAACAGTTAAATACATAAAACTAAACTTGCAAAAACGTTAGTATAGTCATGTTACAAATAACAAAGAAAATAAATAAATTACACTAAGGTGATTTTTAGAGATTAATTTTAATTTTGGAAAGTCGAATGGTTAACTCTCTTAACGTTCCAAGTGGAGTCACTAAGTTGTCGAGCTTAGTTTTTCACCTCCTGGTTTTATAAATTAGATTTCCTTTAAACCGATCAGTATTGAACCCTTACTCGTTCAATATTGATCCTAAACTAGAGTTTAAAGAAAACCATTTTAATTTGAAAATACATTGGAGTTACTACTTGACCAAAGTTAGGAACAACAGTTAAGTTATAAACAATTGGATATATTGGTTATAACTTAGTCACTAGTCTGCAATAAAACTGATTTTTGAAACAACTTTTGAAAACTGAAGATCTAGAATCGAGGGTTATAAATTTTAAACCCTTATAGGTATCACTGACTTTTCAAATTTAACCTTAATCTTAAAAATCACCTTTTTAATTTCATAAAACTTGATTGTTAATTACTCTAATTAGATATCTTAAGAAAAAAAAAAGGAAATTTTAGATTTTTTTTTATTTTTATCATCACTCCGTAGGTGCCTATGTACCCGCTGTTCGAGATCAGATGTACATAGTTTTTTTTGTAAAACTTTAGCTAGTTAAGTTAATTTTAATTTTAAAAATATACCGAGTTTATGTTTTTAGGTTCAATTTGGTTTACTTAAGAAAGCTTCTTAAAAAGGGGTCCTAAATTAGAACTTTTTATCTTTTTATTTTTTTGAAAAATTCTAAAAGGTCCTATCTTTAAAAAGAATCCGATTATTTTTTATTTTGGAAAACCTAATTTCTAAGTGTTAAAAAAAATAATAATCTTTATTCTTTAACTATTTACTTATTTATCTTTACTTTTATTTTTTATTATCGTTTATTATTTTATTTATTCTATTTATTTTTACTTTAAACTAAAAAAAATAACTAAATAAACTACTTTTTCTTTCTTTCTTTTTTTCTCTTTTTCTTTCTTCTTTTTTTCTTCTCTCTTTGTTTTCTTTTTTTTTTTTACACTTGATTACATTTACATGTACATAAATGAATAAATAAATAAAATAAAAAAGAAAAAAAAGGCAAAACCTAACAAACAAAATAAAAGGAAATAAATCAAATAAAAAAAAAAGAAATAGGGCCGAACCGAATGTTGGACAAGACACGGGCTAGGGATGCGAGTTGGACTTTGGGTCGGATGGTAGGTTGGACTTGGATCTGAGTCAAGCTCCATTAGATTTGAGTTACAATTGAAGGAAGAGTAACGGCGTTGACAAGGGTGGTTCTGGGTATTCAAAGCTCTAAATTGACCGAGAAAAAGGGTTTTTTTTATTATCTAATTGGGTTTTGGGGGGTAAGTTCAATGCCACGGTGTTTGGAGCTCGTTTAGTCGTGGTCGGAGATGAGTGGTGGTGGCGGTTGGCGTGGTGGTCAGGTGGTGGTTGCTGGGCTTGAATTGGTGGTAGGAATAAGGGTTTTAAAGTGTGAAGAGTGCGGTTGTATGGCTTGTTTGGGTCAAAAAGGGTCAGAGGTGGTGGTTTGAGGAAAAGGAGTTTGGTGGTTAGGGTTTGGAGGTGATGGTTCAGTAGCGCTGCTAGGGGGCACGGTTAGGGATAAGGGTGGTTAGGTTCAGATGTCCAAGCCTAGGGGAGCTTGACCATTGTGGTGGGCTTGGTCAACAGTGGCTAAAGAGAGAGATTTAAAGAGAGAGAGTGTGTGTTCGATGATTGAGCTAGAGAGAGAAAGTGATAAAGAGAGTATGTGTATATGTTTTGAGAGATTCTCGTTGATTTTTTTTTTTATAGACATCCCTAAGCCCCTATTTATACATGAATTTAACCTAGAAACTAAGGAAACTCGAAATTAAATTTGAATGCAAATGCCCAAAAATCTAGTTTTTTCCAAATTTTGGAGCTTGATTTGAATGCTCCATTGACTAAATTTGGATGCATTATTGGGTTCAATTCACAGTAGGCTAAGTGTGATCCATAATTTCATCATTAATTTGATGAAATCGCAAAGAAAAGGGAACTAAATCTACCCTTAAAGTGTATTGCTCAGGAAGGAAAATGCAGGAAAAGTTGGGGGAAATGGAGGAAATCATGGGAAAGAGGAGAGAAAGAAAAGGGAAATGTTGACATGGCATCAACGCGGCACCATGTAAACTGCATTGTCCAATCATAGCTTGCCACGTGTCATCATGTGATACGAAGCACATGGCGTCATGTCGCTTGCTATGTAGTGTTACATCAGCACGTCTTCCAATTCGATAATGCCATGTGTTAGGACACATAGTACAATCAGATCCTGATACGTGGTAGTCCCTGATGTGATAAAAAATAAAAAGGCTTTTACATGCCTTCATCAAGATTCGAACCCAAGACCTCTAACTGAACCTAATGAATATGTCTAAGTGCTTATTCGTTAAGCCATTGGCCTATGTATTATTCATATGTGCGATGGACCAGGTCAACCTCAACTAGATTCAAATTTAAGGCCAAGCCCAATAGCTCGACATCTAAACTTATTTAAAATTAAAAATCTGCCTTATTAAATTATTATTTTCTAAAATCTTTTAGAATCTTCTTTTTTTTTTTCAAAATTTTTTTTTTGTAATTTTTTCAATTTTTTTTCTCAATTTCTTTTTTTTTTTGTGTTTCTTTTTAGATTTCTTATTTTTTATGTTTTTTCTTGTTTTTTACATTTTTTGTATTTTTCTAAAATTTTTATTTTTTCTAAATTTCTTTATTTTATTTTTGTGTTTTTCCTAAGTTAGGACCTATTAAAGAGAAAAAAAATAATCAATAAAATAAAATAAGAGGGTAAAAATTGGGTATCTACACTGAGGAACTGATAGATTACTGATCTTCGAACCCCTCCCTCTTACCCGTCTTCAGGGTCTCTAATCTCTCATTAGGAGGATTCTCTCTTGTTAGTCTGTTGAGGACGAGCTCTTACACATGGAAGAGTTATGGGCAAACTCTCTAAAATCCCAGCTTAAATGTACTCTACTTTACTCGGACCCTTACCTAGTCGTTAACTTGCCAAGTGTTGAGGCCAACCTGCTAACTGTCGAGTCTAAGGCTACTATACATAGAGCCCTTCTCCTCTAGTTTACAAAGTTGTTGAGTGCCAAGATCGACCTACTAAGTATTAAGGTCGAGGTTACTATGCATTAAGCTCTACTCTCCCAATATATAGAACTACAGCATCATTCAATCATCTTGGCAGCTTTAAGCACATATCAGCCCCAACATCATTTCAGCCTAAATACAATGCCTTAAGATCTCTGACTACGTACCCAATGACAGGCTAGCACATGTCTCTTACTTTTCTAACGATTGTACTATATTCCTTTTCATCTTTTGTCATATTTATCCTTTTTCATACATACTAGGAATCTCTTTCTTATATTGTCTTTTGTATAATTTTCCATTATTGTATTATTGCCCTAAAGGACTTACTATAAATGATCCTTTTTATTATAGTTGAAATCATTTTACACCTTTATAGATATGAATATATTTGTTCTTACGAGATACCCTTCATCGAGTACATTTCTTCTACAGTCTTATCTAATCTTATTGAGTAGCTTGTGATGAGTAGCGAATGGACCTTAGTATTTAGCTTATGAGTCATATCAGGCAAAGTACTAAGTCGTGTCATATTCGTTGGTGTGTCATATCTTCTGAGTAGCTTTACAAAAGCTACTATATTTGTTGACTTTCCATTTCTTCATTCTTCGATACTTTAAAGGACCCACTAGGTTATAACTTCTAGGATAAGTCCTAGTGATCAACTTAGCTCCTAGGCACATCAATTAGTAACTCCTTCAAGGATTATAATGGGTTTCCTCACACTTCTACATGATTGCTTAGCAAAATAGAATTCGTAAGTTGTGAGCTTTTCTCTTAGATTTGATGAAGGTGTATAAATTCAGCTAAATGATGGTATTACAAAAACTTTGTATAGCTCTTAAACTCTATTCTTTTTCACTTCTTACTCTATTCTCTTCTTTTTTCCTTATTTGATCATTTCATCCTTAAATAGTAGTGGCTCTAACATTCAAGTGTTCTTAATAAGGTAGTATCTGTTGAGTAGTCATTACTTCTTCAAATCTTTGTAATCTTCTTTCTTTGCTATCAATGCCGATACACTTATCTATCATGCAATACTTTCCCTGTAGTTGTTTTACATATGTAGAAACTTTCATTATTCTATTATATGATACGCTTTTACAATATTCACAAGCATTACTTTTGTATCTCGTAATATGACTAAATATATTAACTAAATATATCTCCATGGTACTGGATCTTAACTTATTGTTTTTTATAACACGCTTTGATCATGTTTTGCTTAGTCTTGTCTTCTAATCAGCACTTTTCTTTTCTTTGTTCATCTTTAAAATAATATAGACATGTCTTGTGCTTTTGATTCATGTTAAAGATATATGTTCTTTTCCTTTAATTAGCTTCTAGTGATAGTTCATTCTGATTTTCTCCATCCAATTTTGATACTCATTTCACAAACTTTGGTTCTTCAAGTAACTTATGATCTTGTCAACTCTTCATCATTCATTTCTTGTTCTTCTCAAGTACATTCAAGAATATAATTCTTTGTACTGCACATTAGGCAACTTGATTAGTAATAACAAAATACCTTTCATTTATTTTAACATATGTTTTTGTTATCATCAAAATGCATTTCTTTGGGGTTTATCATCAAAAATACTTTCCATTTAGGTTCTTTCTCTAACAATTTCACTGCTTAGTAGGCTTTGTGCTCTAATTCAATCAAAAGATGACGAGCTTATTTGAACATCATGTAGTATGTAGACATTATAATAGGGTTGTTTATAAGCTGTTTGGTACACCCAAAGTGCATCATTAAGCTTTAGAGACCAATCTTTTGGAGAGGTGTTGACTATCTCTTCTAAAATTTGTTTCGATTCATGATTCAATAGCTTAACATGGCCATTAGTCTACAGATGATATGAAGTGGTTACCTTATGTTTCACACCATACCTCATAAGTCCAATTGCTTGTTCCAAAAATGAGATCCTCAGTTGCTAATGATTGTATAAGGTGCTTTGAGTCTTGAAAAAATATTGCCTTTGAGAAATCCAAGTACACCTCTTAAGTCATTGGTGGATAATGCTACTACTTCCACTCATTTACTCACATAATCTATAGTGAGTAAGATGTACTTATTTGAATAGGATGGAGGAAATGGTCCCAAGAAGTCAATGCTCTAAACATCAAATATTTCCATCACTAAGATTCCTTTTTACAACATATTATATCTCCTTGTAGCATTCCTTATCAACTAACATTGTATGCACTTCTTGACGAATTTATAACAATTTTTTAATAATGTAGGCCAATAAAAACCAAATTGAGGTAATTTTGTAGATGTTCTTATTTCTCTAAAATGTTCCCTTGCTTTATAACTATGGCAGTGACCAGAATGTCAACAACCTCACTCTTGGACACACATGTTCTAATTACTTGATCGATACGATTTTTGAATAAGTACAATTCATCCCAAAAGTACGTGTAACACTTAGGAAAATTTAAGTGAAATACAATTAAAATATAGAAAGGTTATAAAATAAAAGTCAAGGTAGTAAAGCAATTTGATAATTTTAGTAAAGGGTAATTTAAAGATTGCAAAGACTGGGGCTACATAGTTTAGCTTAGCTTTAGAAAGCCTCTTTTCATCATTTTCACTCCAAACCTGAATTGGCAACAAATGAAGGTTTTCCCTAACTTGGTGGTGCAACACTACACAAAGGTCTTTAGGTAAGGATAACAAATCATGAGATTCATTGTAATTTTTTATGGATTAAGAGATTCTAATATCAATCTTAGGAATTAGTGTTTTGTGCATAGGTAGCTGAGCGAGAAAAACAACTCTAAAGGTAAGGCTTAAGATTCCATAACATTTCATTAGTTCTCATTGAAAATTACAACTCTAATTGTGATTCCATTAATAGTATAAGAGGAAGGCGGTTGTGAAGGGTGAAACCGCAGACCTAGTAGCAACCCTAAGACAATTCGTAGGTAAGTATCTTATCAATTGTGGATTATCAACATAGGGTAGAATCTTAAGAGTGTAAGTGTGATTTTGAAGGTTGTCACCATAGATTTGTTGAGATAAAGCAAAGGATCACCTCAGGGTTTCTTCAAGTTGTAAGGTAACGTATTCTTTTCTTTGTAATCTTTTATCTTTTGTAAAATTTATGGATTTAAGAGTATGGTAGAGATGTCTTGATGTAATTTTGGTTAGTAATGTGAAGATAATGATGTTTTTGGAATGAGGTTGAGGTAGGGATTTAAAATAGTGGTTGTTGGTGTATTTTTGGTGAAAAAGGAGAAAAGAAAATTGAGGTAGTACGATCATGGTCAAAGATTACAAGTGTGATCCTGACAGTAATTTGCTTTGGAGTGTTGGGAGTAAAGTAGTTTGGAATAAATTATAGCTGTGAGGATCACAACCAAGTATACAGTTGTGATCCAAGGCATTTACATGCTATGATGCAAAGAAAGGGAAACACTACCAAGTACATGACCATGATCTTAGCTGTGGACTTATTGTTTCACTTTAACGAAGGATCATGTACGTGAATCCTAACCATGAACTATGTAGTTGCTTCCTTTCATCTCTTTAACATAATTTTAGTTGTTTTTAGTCTAGAAAAGACTATAAGAAGTTGTAAAAGTTTGCTAAGATAGTTTCATCTTTCATTTCTCTACAAACTTACTCTTTCTAAGATAACTTACAATCAAGTTGTTCGATGGATTCCAAGTATGTGATACTTATGTGTTGCTTATGATTGTTAGGCTAGATTTTATAATCATATATGTACTCAAATTTACTAATTAAATATCCAACCCAAATTATCACCACTTGTTGCTTCTGCTTGGTTCCACATAGAGGCCTAAAGTCATAGATCTTTAAGGGGCAACCCCGATGATCTATGCAATGCGATGCCCTTAGTGGAGTGTTGCATGAAAATGATCTAGGATAGATTTAAATTGTTGTAGATAAGGCTCAAAGTAGCATGCCTAAACGTTAGGTTGTATAGAGGCTCAAAAAAGTATGCCTAAACGCTAAGTTGATAATATTGGACATGATGTGAAAAGGGATCATATGGACCTTCATTGTGTGGTGTGCGATTGGAATGTAAAGATAATAAATCATTGTATAGCTTGTTGTTTCTACATTCAATACATATGGATTGAACATGTTTGTTCACGCATATGTGTATATGTCTTATCTATTGAACTTCGGCTCACCCTTTATATTTTTTAAATGCAGGAAATGTTGATGCATAGAATGACTAAATTTGTGGAGATACTTATTGCTGCCTTTAGGATGAGAAGAGTGATTACTATGTAAGATATTGAAGAATATCTTAAGAGATTTGATAACTAGAATCTTTAGCTTTATGTAATATTAGTTATTGTTTAACAATAAATTGCTTTAATAATAAGGATAATTGGAGACCGTTGCAAGACTAATTTGGAAATTTTAGTTGATTACTATTCCTGACGTATCAATAGAGGACTAATGATACGTGGCGATCTATGGTGTCCTGAGTTTGGGGCATTATAGTATGACTTGATATCAGCTAAAAAATTTCACTTCTTATCCTTTGAAATTCCATAAGGCAAAACTCCACTTACCAAATAATTAATAATATCTGCATAGCATGGTATGTTCTCAATAATTATGGAGTACAATTGCTTATCCAAGAAGAATTCAGTAATTGGTGGTTTTCTACAGCGTTAATGAGCCTGGATAAATGGTTCACCACCAAATTTTCTATTCCTTTCTTATCTTTGACCTTTGCATCAAATTCTTATAATAGGAGGATCAATTTGATAAGCCTTATTTTAGCATCACTTTGGACAAAAGATACTTCAATGCAGCGTAATCAATTTACATGGTCACCTTTAATTCAATAAGACATTAGAAGAACTTGTCGCAAGCAAATACTATTGCTAGCATCTCTTTTTCCCTTGTTGCATAATTATTCTGTGCATTACTAAGTGTTTTGCTAACATAATATATTGCTTAGAACAATCACCCTTTCCTTTGGCCTAACACAGCCCTTATTGCTATGTCACTTGCATTACATGTGATTTCGAAGGGAAGGCTCCAATCTGGTGCAACTATGATTGGTGCTATAGTTATCCTAGCTTCTAACTTCTTGAAGGTTTCCATGCAAGCTTCTTCAAAATGAAATGGTGTGTCCTTTTCCAATAATTTATGCAAAGGCCTAGAAAATTTTAAGAAGTGATGAATAAAATGTTTGTAGAATCCTACATGAACAAAGAAATTGCGAATTCCCTCGACGTTTATTGGAGGAAGAAATTTGGTTATTACTTCTACTTTCGCAGGGTTCACTTCATTGCCACGATTTGAGATTTTATGCACCTAAGACTATGTCTTCTCAAACCAAGAAATGACATTTTTCCCAATTAAGGGTTAAATGCATGTCCTTGGACCTCTTAAGATCCTTGGTTAGGTTTTCTAGGCATTTGTCAAATGAATCAACAAAACTTGAAAAGTCATCCATAAACACCTTGATAGGTTTTTCAATCATGTTTGAAAATATGGCCATCATGTATCACCGAAAGTTGTTAGTGTATTGCATAAGCCAAAAGGCATATGTTGGAAAGCAAATGTTCCATATAGGTAAGTGAAGGCAGTTTTTTCTTGATCTTTTGGTGTGATGTGTATTTGATTATATCCAGGATAACCACTTAAAAGCAATAATATACATGTCTTACTAATCTCTCCAACATCTGAATATTTGATTGATGAATAAGAAGGGGAAGTGATCCTTTCGAGTAGCATCATTCAACTTCCTATAATCTATGCACATTCTCCATCTTGTAATAGTCCTAGTTGAGCTCATTCTTGTCATTTCTCAATAGGATGGTACTTCCCTTTTTTTGTACCACTTGGACTAGGCTCACCCATTTGCTATTAGAAATTTGAAAGATAATGCCAGCAACTAAGAGTTTCAAGATCTCCTTTTTAACTGCCTCTTTTAGAGTTAGATTAAGCCTTCTTTGTGGTTAAATTGCTGTCTTGCAATCTTCTTCCATATGAATTCGATGTACAGATATGGAAGGATGTATACATGGATATCATGATTATCCACCCTATGGTTTCTTTATGTTCTTAGAGCAATTGCATTAACTTTCTTTCCTTATCTATTGAGAGTTTTGCAATCACAATCACAAGTAATGTCTCATTTTCTCCCTAAACATGTATTTTAGATGAGATGGAAGCTAATTAAGCTCCAGCTTCAAGGCATTTTCAATTGATGAGAGTGGTTTTCTTTCTTTAGCCTCAATTTCTTTAAAGTATCTCTCCCTTAGCCAAACTCCCATCACTTGTTCAATCGATTCTCCTCCATTTTCTCATGTATTAATTCTTGTTATTGATGCAACTCTTCTTCCCATTCTTCTTTCACTATGTCATCAATCAAATCTATATGAAAGTAGATATTATCCTCTTTTGAGTACATCATTCCTCCATAAATGTCAAAAGTGACATGTTCATCTGAAGCCTAAAGTGTTAACTTTCCATCTTTTACATTAATGACAGCATTATCAGTTGTTAAGAATGGTCTACCTAGTATGAAAGGAATCTCTTCATATGCATTAATATCTAGTATGATAAAATCCACTTGAAATGTGAATTTGTCAACTTTGACTAAAACATCCTCTTTTACCCCTCTTGGACATTTAATGCTTCTATCAACTAGTTGTGACAATACAAAGGTAAGTTTACAATCTCCTAGCCCCTCTTTCAAAGATTAGATAAGGCATGAGGTTCATACTGGCACTTAGATCACACAACGTTTTTCCAACATATCAATCCCCAATCATACAAGGTAATGTGAACCTTCCTAGTTCCTTGAGCTTGAAAATACCATCAAGCACTTTTTAGTAAGCATTATTTTAGAATTAGTTACCTTTCTTTGCTTTGATAACACATCCTTCATAAATTTGGCATATGACAACATTTGCTCTAAAGCATAAAAAAGAGGGATGTTTGTTTCTAACTACTTAACGAGCTCCAAAACTTTTGAGAATTGATGATCTAACTCTTGTTGTCTAAGTCTAGTTAGAAAAGGAATAGGCAAAATGAATGGTCTAACTATAGAGTCTTGTGTTCTTTTTACCTTAGCTTTGCCTTTATCATTCGTTTTTGACAATTTTATCTCCTAGGCATGGGCTTTATCTTGTTGTTTCCTCTTAGGTAATTGTCTTCCACTTCTTAAATTGATGGCATTCAATGGTTCCATTGACTCATCTTTCTTTGGTTCTAATTGCTCCCGTAGCTTCTCCAAGAGTAACTATGATATTTGCTCTAATTGTTTTCGTACCTCAACCATAGTAGCTTCATAAATTGCCATTCTTCTCTCCATATTGTTAATTGTCGTGTCTTTTGAGTTCCTTAGTAGATGGTGATTCTAGAGCTGTTATGTACCCTCCTTTAGTACATGAAGCTAAACTTAAGGGTTTACTACTCGATTGGCCCCCTTTTCATTGGAGAAGGAACTCTTAGGCCATTCAACTCTCATGAAATCCTGCAATTTAGCAACTTAGTTACATCTAGGAGATCTAGCTAAATATGTGATTACAATTTATGTTAACTGGTTTAGCATCATTAGATATCATGATAGGGATCTCAACGTGGATGAACACATACAAGCCTTTCATATGAACCAAAGGGGTGGGTCTTAACTGCAAGATGATTAGAAAGATGAATTGTAGTTGAGGGTGAGCTGGGTTTGATGCACCAATGCTTGGATATGACACACTGAGATGCCTTATAAGAGTTAAGGAATGACTTGATATGACGCAAAAGTCCTTCCTAAGGTTACTCACCACTATTCCTTAGCTCAAGGGAATGGATAAGAATAGCTTGGACTTGGTTCACAAGCATAAGGTACAAGGAAGGAGATGAATATTCTATTACTTAGTTGTATACGGCTATTATATCATGTGGCTTTTATCCTCCCCATTTAGGGTAAACTTCCTAGGTTACTTAATTTACTAAAATGGATATCTTACCTAATATATATTACATAGAACTTACAAAGGGAAAAATAGAGAAAAAACAAAAGATAACATTCACTGAGATGGTACAGTGCTAGAAAAGCAAAGGAGACATGTCAATAGCTTAATTTGTAGTCATGGGTGCAATTGGGCTTTCTTGGTCCAAGGTTAAGCTAATTTGAATAGGTTAGCATGTTGTTAATAAGCATGGTGTTGTATTGGTCGAGCTGTTGAGATAACATGTCGAGTTGTTTGTCTTAATCTGCCTAAGCCCTAGAAAGGTTGGCATTTTATCCCATTGATTATGGGGTAACTTGGAATTAGCACTAAGTTCCTCCACTTAAGAGGTAGTCGTTTATTGGTACAAGATTAGGAACCTAAATAGGTCGGCTTGCATGAACATAGCTTCTTCGTCTGTGAATTGTTGTTGAAGAGCTTGGTAGACCAGGGCAATTAGACCACGAGCTTAAGACTGCATTATAGGACCTTAATTCTTATCATCCCATCTAGGTTATTTGAGATTTTGGATCAAATCTATCTTGGCATCTTGCTGCTCTTACCAAGGGAGATGTACAAGTTGAGGATGGTGACATTAAAGGCATCAAGGCCCTATATTCGCTCAATAAAGTTAGTCGATAGGTATTTTATTGATCTTTTCCACTATCTTGAATGGTCCATCTGCTTTAAGAGATAGCTTGCTCTTCCTTAAAATCAGAAATTGGTCCTTACTTAGATGTATCCACACTAGGTCGCCGGTTTGCAACTCCTTAACCTTTCACCCTTAGCTTCTTCTTTTTAGCCTAAAAGCAGCTAGGGTCAAGTGATCTATCACCTTTTGATGCATTGCCTTGATGGCCTCAAATCGATCTACAATTGTTGAGTCTTTTAGGAAGCTTGTAAGATGTGTGGCAGTAATTCGCGAGAACGGGATATCTTATAGTTATAGTATATTTATACACAATTTATACAAGAAATAGTTGCTTCTTTTGGTCAAGTGGAACATCAGGGTTGAACTTATTAGTCCCTTCATATGTTTTGATGATAATAAAAAGCAACATTGCATAACAAGGATTGTAAGCATGAATATTTGTGTGGACATACAATGGTTCTATTGTGAAGTTTACAGGTGTCTGATCTAATTTGTAAGATATGTTAGAAGGTGAGTACACAGATGTATCATAAGACATATCAGAAGGTACATGAACTAGAAACAAGAATTGGAAAGTATGCTTAGTAAATATATCACAAATCAAATATAGATTTTCAACATATAAGAAGACCCAACTTCATCTATTGAATATATTTGGGAAATATATTCAATACGCTCCACTAAGAGGGATTTAAATCCACGTGGATAAGCTAAATTTATCCAAGAAGATTATTTTTGGAAAGATATATACTTGACAATATGGTCAATTCATCCTAAGACAGAACTAGATCAAATCTTTCTAATGGATAAAATTTGGCAAGTAATAGAACATTTTTATTTTGAACCTAAAACATTCAAAATCTCAAAAAAAAAAAAAAAGGAAAAAGGATATCTCGACTTCACTTACAACACATATTTTAGGAAAGGATCTTTTATACATAGTAAGCCAAGTTGGAAAGAACATGCATCCTTTCCTCAGAACAAAGGATAGAATTAATTTTGATTGACATGCCTTATTTCAAAGCAGTTAGCCATTGTAAGTTACATTATTTAAGAAGCGAAAATTCGTAGATCAAGAGATGAAGAAAAAAAAGAACAATAAGGCTACTATTGTCATTCGTTGTGCTGCGATATTATTATTGTGAACAGAAGATTGATAAAAAACTCTTTATATATATCTTAGTCTTTTGTTCTTACTTAATGATGATTTATTGTATAATTTTCCTCATTGTTGTTTGTATTCTTTTGTGTATAAGTTTTTGTTTGAGAGAGACAATAGTATCCTAGTAATTTTGAGTATTAGCGTAATTGTGAGGCTAAGTGAGTCAGAGTAGAAGATATCTCTTTCGTAAACTCTTAAGTAGTGTTCTTTTAAGAACAAGTGGATAGTGTTACGACTCTGGTAAAGTGAATAAGGTCTTTGGTGGTGAAGTTGGAAGAGTGTAGTAAGTACAAGGTCGAAGCACTATAATTTGTTTACTTGATCTTCTATCCCTTATCTCTTTATTTTCATGTATTTTATTTACATTGTTTATCCATTTATCTTTTAGCCAATAGATTAAGTAATCAAGGGACTAAGTTTTCTTCAAGAAACTGTATTTGTTTAAAATTTGAAAAGTAACCAATCCCAAACCACCCCCACCAACCCCAACCTGCCCCCCCCCCTCCTTTAGATTTTTTTATTACTTAACTAAGACCTATAAAACCCATAAACCATTTCAAATGGCGACTTGCCTACTACATTATGCATCATCTTGTTGTAGGCAAACTTAACTATGGGCAAACATAAGTCCCAATCGATCTGGTTTCTTCCAATTGCAGCTTGGAGTAAGGTACCTAGGGTTTAGTTGACAACCTCAGTTTATTCGTCTGTCTAGGGATGGCATGATGTACTGAACAAAAGTTTTGTTTTTAGGCATCTCCAAAGTATTTTCCAAAAGTGGTTAAGAAACTTTAAGTCCTTAACTGACATAATGATTTTTAGCACTCTGTGCTATTAGACTACTTCTTACAAAAAGAGAAAAGAGATAGCCGAAACATCATCAATTTAGATGCACAACATGAAGTGTCCATTTTACTGAACTTGTCGATGGCCATCATAATTGAGTCCTTCCTTTGGGACGTTCTTAGTAGGGCAACTAAAAAATCCATGATTAGCTTAGACCATGGCTTAGTCAGGATGTCCAATGGTAAGTAAGGCCCTTACTCAACTTAGCTCTTGGCTCTTCTGCAAGTAGCACACCTTTCAAGGGCCAAGTGTACATCTCCTAACATCCTTAGCTAGAAAAACCTTGACTTCAACAACTTAAGTGTCTACTCGTCACTAAAGTGGTCGGATAGTCCTCCTCCACGTGCTTTTCGCACTAATAGCTCATGCATTGAACAAGTTAGGATGCATAACTTGCCCTTACAAAACAAGTTTTTATCATCCCTATGTTAATCATCAATAGTTTTGCTATCACTACATTGAGCATAGATCAACTCGAAGTAAGGGTCTTTAGCATACAAATCCTTGATAATTGAGAATCCAGGTAGCCTAGTTTAGAGGCTAATAAGAAGGGTATGTTGTCTATATAGGGCATTGGCCACCATGTTGGTTTTATTGGTCTTATACTTTACCACATGTGAAAGAGTAGAACTCCTTATCATATACCGAGTAGTTGAGACTAGCTTCTCAAAGCTTCTCATTGAAGTAGACCATAGGTCTACCCTTCTACATTAGCATAAATCCATTATAAATGTAACAAAATATGCATAAAACTCTTAAGAACATGTCTTAAATATCATAAGAACAATGTAAAAAACAAAAAACATAGTAATGAGCTTGCAAAACTATAATCAACCTTATTGTAATTGCAACTCGCTATTTTTGCACAAAATGTGTGTTTTATGAATGTAACGTTTAAGGGCTACAGTTTTAGCTCAAGAAAACCTTAGCCCTTATCTCTTCTACCGATCGATTGGTAAGGAGGTTGCCAATAAATTGGTATGGTTAACTCCCATTTGGATGCTTTTGTTAACACATCATCCTCTACTCCCAATTGATGGCTTCAATGGTTGGTTCGTCTTTAATATTTCAAGGCATACCGATAGATTAGTAGCATGAGTATTAATCAATTGGTAAGCTTGATTCTTAGTGGCCTTCACTTCTTAGCTAATTAGATTAGATAACAAGGTTACCAAGACCATGATAATCCTTATGCACCTACACATGTGAGATAAAATTAATAAAATTGGATTAAAAATGAATCTTTTTCATGTATTTTGAACAATTTAGCTTAAGTTGAGCCATCTTGTGCACAAGCTCCATTTTTTTATAAAATGCCTCAATTTCTCTTAAATTTATATACAAATGTAGGTTTTAAAATTAGGGAAAACTATGTATTTGGAACCATGATTAAAAGCCTAAGTTCCATGGAACTAGATGGAGATGGGAGCTGACAAATGTCTTTAGCAATTGCAACCAAGCTCTTGAGAGCTTCATATGAACTCTAGTAAGGTTGTCCTTAAAGTTAAAAGGGGCTTGCTTGGAATAGGATGAGATTGATAGAGCTCTAGGGAGCTTAGTATTGGCACCAACAAGATCAATTTAGAGTTTATAGGCTCAACACATGATCTTAGGAAGTCAACCTGGGCTTGGTGTATTTGAAATAACATATTAACAGAATTTAACTAGTTCTTTTGACAAATGATTGGAATTGGATATGAGAAATCCCGACCCTTCTGAAAATACAAGACAAAACTAGCACTAGTTGAGAGAGAGGTAGAAATGTGCAAGACATTTGTCAATTTTGTCATTGTACTGAGGAACGGCTAATCATATGTTAAGAGACTATAAGGTGGTTAAGAAAGCATGGTTTGACTTGAATGATGATTTTATGTTCTGAATCTTGCTCACGGGCTAGACTAAAGTAAATTGTAAGGTCGTAGCAGTGGAAAGAAGAAGTCATGAACCACCTTAGGCATGTTCATTCACCTTTTATTTATGAGGTTTTTGGAAAAATAGAAACAACCTGATCTTTAATCCATTGAAGTCTTTTTCTATCAACTGGATGAAGCATGGCAATATTAGTTATGCTGATTCCTAGGTAGTTAGGAGCCGAAAGCTATCTAAAGGTAATCTAATAAAGCAACCATGCAATCTGCTAAATGATTTAGTTGAAGGACAGTATATCTTATTTATAGATACTTTTGTATAAAGCTCTTCAAACAGAGCAGGGATTAGGCTGTTCTTCTAAACTATAAGCGTCGATTATTAGCAAATTTTGCAAAAGCTATGGCAGCAGTATCCCCAACTGGAGCTGAACAGTGGAGCCTAGGCAATGGGGTTCCAACTGGCTTTAGGTCTTAAGTCAACTAAAATTGTTGCTATTACTGATTGCGCCAAAGTAGTTAACATTATTAAAAATCATAATATTGATAAATCTTGTTCGCATGATGTTGTTATAATTTACAGGGATAGATTTGCTCAAGCTTGACGATTTAGAGCTCTGAATCACTTCTAGGAAGAATAAAAAATATAGCAAATGCTCTAGCTAAGAAGGGGACGATGCAAATTTAGCAAGGAGTAGTGTTTTCCATCATACCTCACCTGTGAGGTTAATATCAACAAATGTTGCAGAACTGTTGTGGGATTTAGTATTCCTGAACCAGTCTTATCTTGGGTACTATTGTACTCTCTCCGTCTCTCTTTATTCAAATATAACTAATACCATCGTGTCATTGAAAATAAAATAAAAGATATTTTTAAAAGAGAAGATTTTCCTTTTTTTTTTTTTTCATGTGATTTATATTATGTGGGAATGGTATATTATACATCTAAATTTAGACGAATATAAATTTATATTAGCTCTTTGTATATATCATCAAACATACACTTAGAACTCGTAGTTAGAATTTATAATTTCTAATCCATATCAGCTTCTCAATACTATTCTGCAGATCAAATCTATTTGTGAAAATACGAGGTAGAATACTTATAGTAGTATTGTTCTATATTACTGATCTTATTATCACATAAAATTAAGTATAGATGTAGCAAATCTCTTGCTACATTTTGAAATGGAGGAGCTCAACTAATTGAGGCGTTTTCTCGGATTGAAAATCGAATCAGTGAAGGATGGCCCCTTACCATGTTAATATAAATATGCTAAAGAACCTCCATGGAAGTGGGAGAGTTCAATAATAAGCATATGCCAAACTCTAATAGAAGTTAATGTGGAACTGCATTTCGCTAACGTGCTTATACTAATCTCTCAATAGCATTTTCGTTTCAATTCCCTCATCCTAGCGGTTTATTCAATAGTTAACCAAAAGAAAAGTGAAATTACATTCCGCATAAGCTTTTAACCTCGTCTTTTTTTTTTTTTTCCATATGATTATGTAGTATCATATTATTCATACTTGACCTTAGAGATAAGCATAATTGTGATTCGATACAATTTGTTCCTCCAAATATAACTAAACACTTTAAAATATTTAAAAGAAATACTCATATTTCAACACAAGTTTTCCTAACCATCAATAGAAAAAACGTATGAATGTAATTCTAAAACCAAAACTCAAAGCTTTTCTTATATTGACATTTTTCATATCTCTTCAATAATCAATTAGGGCATTACACATTAGAAACAGCTATTAAGTTTTACTATGATTTTAGTTGTCACTTTAAAAGTTAGGTAGCATCCGAATTAATATATAAAATATGAAAAATAATTATTCCTCCTTTATTTCCAAAATTTAATAGGTGTAAGTGAAATATTTAGAATATTTTAATTCACACTATTCATTCATATTTTTATTTAGAGGTGAAAACATGGACGAATAGATTAAAAAAAGAGAAGATACGATTATGAAATTTTCACTAGTGATTTTCATAACTTCTTTATTTTCTTTTTAACTTTTCACAATTTGATTTGGTCCATAACTGTAAATCTTAAAAAAGAGTTTTATGCATTTCTTCAAACTTGAAAAAGCAATTTGGACCTCGCGTATAGATCGATTCAATCCAATTTAATCCATTTCTCCATTTCATTGGTTCTTTTGTCTAGTTTTATTAAGATCTAGATACCATGTTAAGAGACGGTATGGTAGGGGTAGGGAAGATAAAAAAAAAAAAACTAAACTTGAAAATATAACGACGATACCCCACTGTACAACGGGTTTTGCCTCAAGCTCGCCTGGCAACGCTTTCCTTTCCCTCCAAGAAGATTAAACATTCCCTCCAAAATCCAAACGTTTGAAAAACCCTAAAAGCTTCCAAATCAAAAAACCAACACGGGAATTGGAGAAACCCTATCCTTAAGCAGATACAATGTCGAGTAACCAGGAAGATCTAGACCTCCTTCTCTCTCTTCAAGACAGAGTCCTTGAGACTCCTCCCCTATCTCCTTCCAATTCTCGCCCCAGTTCACCAGGTACTCTTTCTCTTCCGACCATGCAATTAAGTCTCCGAACCTTCGTTACTGTACTTGTTCAAATTAGCCCCTGAAGGTTTCTTTTGTAATAATTAATGTTGTATTTCTTTTACGAACTGTTAATAGATTTTGATTTATAGAGCTCCATTTTCTGAAAGTGAAGCTCAATTTTTGACGCCCATGCTAACAGAATAAGTCAACGGGTCAATTTGAACAAATGCGAAAGTCCATGTGCTTAATTGCACAACTGTCAAAGTTTTAGGGCTCTCTTTCCTTTTTTTTTTTTCTTCCTTTCCATAATGTTCATTGTATCGAGCCGCTTACAATTGCAGGGTACCTCTCTGATGATGGATCGATGCGAAGAAATGAGCAGGTGGACATGTCCATCTTCAGAAATGCAGTTGAGGACTGCATGGATTATAGACCTGAAAACGCCAAGAAAGATTATAAATCGAAGCAGTCTGATATGACTACTGATCCTCATGTCGAAAAATTTTCTGGACTACGAATCAGGTGGATTTACACCCGGAGTACATAGATTTCCTTGTTTGAGTTCTTTTCCTTCAATTCAGCCTGTGCTCGATGAGACATACGGCAACTGGATATAAAATTCAATGCTAAAATCTTGTCTTTTCTTTTGTCGTTGATAAAGAGATGCTTCCTGACAATATGTAATGAGGGCCTTCGATGCAGAGGAGAGTGTTATGATGATTAGGATGCAAGTTGACTTGCTGTGCTTGCCTTGCTTATTATTAGTCATAGTAACTAGTATATTGTTGTACTATTGCATAACCAATGAACCACCTGAGCTGTTTAGATGCATGGGGTAGAGGGCTTGTAGTGCACCCTTTTCTTGTACATTCTGTAGGGGGAAATTAAATGAACATTATTTATTTTTTCTGCTTAAAAAAAATGAAAATTTTTTTGAATAGGTTATTTCTGATTCTCTTGTTTGTTTTCTGATCCAGGAATCAATTAGTTTCTCCTGCAGAACTCAAGGAGCGCTTTTCAGACATCCGTTTTGTCCGCCTACCGGTCATAAAGTAATCATCAAGTGCTCTTTCACTCCTTTGATGGGTTTCTAAAAGAAGCATGTTGTGTTTCTATGTGATTATCATGGATAGTTTTCCATAAATAGTAATTGCACTTTCATTTATTTATATATATATATTTTTGGCCAGGAATTTATTGGTTGGAGACAATCTCTCTGGATATTGGGCAACAGTTGGTGTATTGACTGAGAAGGGGACTCCAAGAACCAGTACTGCAGGAAAGGGTTACTGCATCTGGAAACTTGGGAGTCTAAGTGAAGATGCTGTTTCTCTTTTCTTATTTGGTGAAGCTTATCAAAGGAGTTCAAATGAGAGAGCTGGTACTATCTTTGCACTATTCAATTGCAATGTCCGGAAAGACTCAGTGGTATGTGTATGCAAAGAACTGGAGCAATTTTCTTTATTCTGACATAGATAATACCATTAATTACATTTGTTTGTTTCTTCAAGGGAGGATTTTCTTTGAGCATATATTCTCCAACCCAAATTTTAAAAATTGGTACGTCCGTTGATTATGGAGTTTGTAAAGCGAAAAGAAGGGATGGATTAGCTTGTACACTGGTCATAAACAGGTATGCTACCTCGTTACTCTTTATGGGAAGAGAAAATTTATAGGAAGTGTAAGAAGCACTATTATAGCTTCAACTGTATTGGTGAAATTTCTAGTTCCTTAAGCATGTTGAGTGGAATTACTGATACAAAGTTTCTGTTTCCCTATGTTGATTCATCCCATTTAGAAACTCCCAAAGTGACATCTTCGGTTGGTGAAGGCAATGAATTTTTCCTCCTTGATCATAAGTGATGGTCTTTAATTCATTGCTATCACAGTCTTCTCTTCTCCAGTAGAGGAATCAAATAGGGATATAGCATCATTTTCCTTACAATTATTTTCTTTTTCCCCTTCTCCTTTGATGGGGCTACCCTTTTTTGGGGGTTGGGGGGGGGGGATGGGTGGCTGGGATTGGGGTTGGCACAGAAATAGCGTTGTCATTTTAGAACTTTAACATCTTTAGCTCTTGATGTATTCTTTCCTATAACTTCCAGTTTAGCATCTTCAACATTGAAACTGTATAAAAACTGAGGAATTTGTCCTGCATGACTGGAAGGAAGGTTTTAATCTCTTCTTCCACTCTAAGATTGCATAATTTCAAGCCTTGATGACACTTAGATGACAGTAATTTTCTTCTCGAAACCCAATATTTTAAACTCTCAACTCCCTCACAAGTTTCTGGCATTGCATTGAAATGGAGGCAACATCTTTAAATGGTGTTTCAATGGATCTTCGGTTGAGGAATGAGGAAATAAGAAGTGTGATTGATATTATCTTTAAGGCTTAGATTTATTGGCAGTGAATTTATGTGCGGTACTTGGTGATGAGAACAGAACTGTTAGAGGTGACAAGAAGCCTTTTGTTTTTTTAAAATACTATTAGATTAAATCTCATCAATGACATGGTTTTTGTATTCACATTTTTAGGTCTCAATCAGAAAAAAAGTAAAAATTCCACTGGAGCAAAGTTCTATTTAATTGATATTGTCATTAGTATGCAAAGCACTGCATGCAGTTGTCTATGATACCTAAAAGGCCACATTCATAAGTAAATCTAAATTTACATAAAGAGACACTGCTGGTTTCTTATTCTTGTAAAGATGCCATATTTACCATCTCTACAAACTCTAAAAGGAAAATATTCCTTTAAATGTAAAGATAATCGCCAAGGTTATTTGAAGAGGGCTCCTAAGAATGAGGGAACCAACTATCATCCCATTCTGCATAAAATCAAGTCTTGGCTGTCAGTATCCAATATTTCAGATGTCATCAATACTTCACAGAGGTATCTTTTATATTTGATCAAATCACAAGTGGAAATGATTCAACCGTCAAGCCACACCTTTCTCTACATCATCCATTTGCTTGCAATTTATACCATAAGCTCCCTATGTCACTTCATCTAGCTAAGAATTGAAAATGTTTTCACCAGTTTACATGTATCTGAGTCTGATTTAGTACTATGATATCTACTTAAGTATGATCTAAAGGAATTTTTTGTTCTCATCCTTTTCTATTTTATCTCTCATTTTTAATTCTATCCCTACACGTTTAATGTTTGTTACGGTTGAGGCAAGCTCAAGCTCACAACATCAAGTTATTCCTTTTAGTGGGTTTACACATGCAAAAGGAAAAGGAGTTGATGATGTTTTATTTATTGTCATTTGTTGCTATGTTGAAGTCATGGGTGTTATTATTAATGTCTGGTTGTTGTTTTTTCAGTTGGATGTCCTTGTACTTTAAGTTTTCTGTCTTGTGTTGCTGGCATGTGTAGTGTGGGAAGGGAGTTCCTTTGTAGTGGGAAGTTAAGGAGGAGCAGTTATGCAACCTTAACCTCTGTGTGTGTAATCAAAAAGGGGGTGCTAGCTCCAGTAATGGAATGTTTGGTATTTTTCTTAATTTGATTATTAGTTGGAGATTGTTGGGCTCTCTCTAACAAGCCCAAAACCACAATTAACCCTAGGAAAGCATGGACTGAAATCTTCTAAGCTATCTATGAAACCTAACTAAATAGTGAACAGACCAAACGCATGAGCTTTATATTAAATCCTGTAACAATGATTTTGTGATGTCTTTGACCATATAATATGCATTCTCTGCCTTAAAAGACAGGACAATAAATTTAGTTCTAATGAGTATGACTTCTACTTCACTTGGTTATTTTATCTGAATTTCAGACGACTTGGGATATACTGTCAGTACCATAAATCGGTAAGCCTACTTATCCAATTTTCTTTGAATACTTTCAAAAATGGACCTTTTCTCATTGCTACTACTTATTGCAGAAGGCATCCGACAAGTATACCAACACAAGAATTCAGCTTAATGGAGGGTAGGTAACCCTTGACAGCTGAAAAGCTCTACTACTAAGTGAATTTGAAATAAGCAAACGTATAATTTTGCACTCATCTGCTTACTGTTTCTTTTTATTTTTCCAGGAACCTCAGAACAGCTTTTAGAAACCCACTACATGCTAAAGGAATTTATCCTGTCAACCCATTGTCAGATAGAACAAATGTTGAGAAGGCAAAACAACCTCAGAAATTACTTTCTGTTGAAGGACTCAAAAAGGCTTTAAGGTGAGATGTTACTTTCTAGTTATTACAACTTCCAACTTTTTGTTGCCAAGGGATAGCTTTGATCTTTTTATGCTCAATATCACAAAATCAGCTATGTACTAAGCCATGTAGTCTGGTTTTACCTTCAGGCAAAGATATGTTTTTTAACCCACAATCTGGCTTGCTTACATCCTCTGGGGAGGGGAAACCTCTTTCTTACTTCGTTCTTGCAGTTGATTGGTTTAGCTAAAGCTGTCTTTCTTATATTTCCAGTGGTGCAGGAAAGGTGACAACAACTGCCTACTCTCAAGGAATAAGATTTCTAACCGAAGTAACAAGTGAGAAACCTGCTCATTTATCTGACTGTACTAGGTCATTTTTATCTGAATCTTTCTCTTCTGCAATGCCAGCAAAAATGGAATCAAAAAGCAAGAGCAAGAAACTTGCAACAAGCACTGAAAAAGTAATGGACTCAACCAGCAGGTAAATCATATTTCATAATGCTGCAGTGCTAAATCACATTTTATGTAATGCATGCTTAATTTGCTGTTGTTCTCATAAGTTGTGGTCTGTGTTAAATCAGGAAATTACCTATTGGTAAAGTGGACTCTCATTTAGCTACCGAAAACCCACGAATTGGCACCAAGAGGAAGCAAATTGGACAAACGTTTGCTGACAAAACCAAGCCAGGCTCTGGAAAACTGATTGAACTAGAGATTTTTAGTTCAGATGATGAGCTATGAGCCTTAATATCAAGCGTTGCATCTAATTTTCACATTACCTGAGGAAGGACAGGCCATTGCTGTTGTATATAGAAATGAACGGTTGCTTCCCCTTTCCTCACCTTTGAAGGAGTCTAGCTGTTGGTCAATACATTTGGATTGCAAGGTGAATTTTTCATGAGAACACTCACGGGTTCATTTGCTTAATGTTGTTAGGATTTAGATTTAGCAAATTAACTGGTAATTCGGTATTAGCGATCCGTTCGCTTGAGGCAACGGAGAGGATTTTCTTGTCAGCTTGATTTAGATGTGACCATTTTCAAGTGTATAATTTATCCATCTCAATACATTTTTAAGATGAGACTCATGAATGTTGCCTTAAAGATGATTTCACAACTTAGAGCTATGTTTGGTTGTTTGGTTAATATATATATATTTTTGTGTTTAGGTTTTCTATTTTCAAAATTGGGCTCTTAGATCTTTGAATCTTTAAAAAGTGTTTTGAGATATTATTTTACTATTCTACTCTTAATAATTAAAGATATATAGGAATCTTTTTTTTTTTATTTAATTTTCTAAGAGGTAAAATGTTAATTAAGAGATCAACATGGGTGTATATACACGTATATAAAAATGTTATACATACATACATAGTAATTCCTTTAGTTGTTGATTGTTTGTGAGTTGAACTTGCTCTCTTGCCATGCCTTTCACTCACTCACTTGAGATGGACTATCTACTTGAAACACTTTCCTAAAGTTAAAGTTTGTTATGCCAGCGATGATAGTGGATCTAATAATAGGGTTGTTTCGATTGAGCGGTATCCTTACTTGACCTAAAGGGGTTTCTTTTGAAAAGAATAGTTTTTTCTTTTTTGGTGCTTCAATCGAGAAGAGAGGTCGTGGTTGAGAAGTGTTGAACAAGGCTTTCGGTAGAATCTCGATAGTTGTATTATTTGTTGTAATATATATACATATATATGTATATATATCGAAGATTTAGAAGTCAAAATGCTTATTTTTGATTTTAAAATCGAATAAGCTAAAAACATAATAGAATTGTCATTTTTAAAGAATATAATAGAGGAATGATAGTTATTTTTTATAATTTATTTTTGGTTTACGGAGATGGATAGATATGAAATTATATTGAAAAAAAATTAAGGAATTACAATTCTTTATTTTATAGTAATTCTTTTGGAATAACTACTATACCAAACAAGTATAGAGCTCTTTTAAGGATAAGTCAATTACATATACAGTTAATTTTAAAGATAAAAGGATTAAGTATATATAGAAAAATAGGGATAATGGATATGAGTGTGAAGCATTTCAATTTGATATTTATTTGATATAAACTTATGGTATAACAATTTGAAATAACTATTAAATAAACCTATAGTTTGACTTTTTAGAAGAGTAGTAAAACTGACAAATATATGTTACTCAGTATACAAACTTAAAAGGTTGAAAACTAATGAGTTACTTAAGGAGACTTGAGTAATTTTCTTAATAGTTAAAAAAACTCAATAATAAGATCAAAAAATATCAGCAAATTCTTCTTGATCCTTTCTCCTTGACATCATTTGCTAAAGTTCTGGTTTTAAGTGTTGTACTTATAAATGCACTCTAGACTTGCAAAACGCACTATAAGGAAACAAGCAACAAGTTGCTTAATAGGTGAAATGGAGACAGAAGTATGTTTTCAACGCAGAGCAATTAGGATTTTCAAGTAAGTTTAGTTAGATGCAATATATGTTTAATCAAGTGTCATTGTATGACGCTGTTCAATTTGTCGTGAGATTAAAAAATTTATGCTTGTTTTAATTCAGGTTGAATAGTTTGACGTCTTACATTTGAATTGGAACCGAATTGGAGCTTATGTAATGGAGAATACTCTCCACCTAAGATTACCTTCGAACCACTATTCTTAACCTTACCACGACCTCTCTCTTATTACTTAGTTTGACTAAGGGTAGAAAAAGAACCATTTCAGTTATTCTTATTGAAGGTTGAGAATTCTAACCCTTATCCTTAGTGGGTTGCGATGTATGTCAGGTTAGAAATTAGGTCGAGTTGAAATTTGATCGTTTTTAGGGTGATTAAAAAATTTCAATCGATGCAATCAAAGCAGTAATCATAAATCAAATAATACATAGAGTTCAACATTCCAAAGTAGCAATACAATATTCAAGCACATACGTTATGCATGCACAATCAACTAATCTTATAACCACAAATAAATACATACCAAAGTCTTCAAATATTCTGAAATAATACTTTGAAATGTGGTGAAATATTGATGTCACTTACCTGGAATTTGATTGCTTGTTAACTTGGTTGTTTAACTTGTCCCCCTTTGAGAATACCTATTCTTTTATTCAATTACTTATTTTAGTTACTATACAAGGCATGTGATACTATTAATAGTTCGTCTTGATAAGAATTAGATTGATTAATAAATTACGTATACAAAAGTATAGGAAGTTAGAATTGTTACATAGATGGGTTTTACCTTTGATACCCTCTAAACTAAGCTCTGAGTTAAGTCATCCTTGAAGTTTTTAGATTGGAAAGCATTTGAGTCATCCTTTAAGTTATATTAGACTTAAGATTTCTAACCGGATTAACCTTTAATTCAACCTTTGAGTCTAATAAGTACTTAAGACTTCTCATGAAATACCCTCTGAAACAGCTTATGAGTGCTCACAATTGCATTTTATTCCAAATACCTTTCAAGTTGCCTTCTGAGTTAGCCATTGAGTCTACTCAATTTATCGTCTCTTAATAGAATATCCTTTGAGTTAGCATTTGAGTCTAACTACTTCGTTCTTAAGAATATACCATCTGATTTAGTCTCCGAGATTCCCTTATTTACAATTCTTGTGAGAATTCCCTTTGATTTAACTTCCATCCATAAGGGATAGCAGATATTTGCCTAGTAAAACCCTCTATAAACCTCTAACATTGTTCAAACTCCCTTTATCCACTTGATTTACTCAAATTGCCTTTCAATTCCAATTAAGGGAGCCCCATTAACAACTTATTCATTCCCAAATTGCTCTACTGCTTCATAACCTTCATTTAACCCCTTAATTACCTATACACAAAATTACATATTATAACATTTTAACACTATAAGTCACATATTGTGAAATTCACAGCTTTCGTCCTTAAAAGTTCAACCTAATACCATAAATCTATAATAGCTTTTACCCCAAATTAGTGTAGCATAGAATCTATGTGAGGCTATTGAAGAAAATTCATAAATTTTACTAAAAATATCAATTTTAGCTATAATTTAAGAATTCAAAAATTAAGAAAAATATAAAAAATAGTTCTATGGAAAAATTCTTCATAGCATTTTAATATAAGGATCAAATAACCTACAAAAGAATTTTGGTCTTGAAACTATGTCATTAAAGTATTTTAAATCAATATCAAAATCTACTCGGTTTTATTGATTTCTTAAGGATGTAATTTATATCTACCAAATTTATTCAAAAAAATATTTTTCTTGAATTCTACACATGAAAATACTTATGAATAAATTTTTTTCAGAATTTTTTGGTTTAAATTAATTTTTTTTATAATTTTTTGAAAATTAAGTTAGTTTAAGATACCGATTGAAAATTGGAGCTTTGACTATCACTTGCTCCACCATTGTTGTCAACAGGTATAGATATGGGCTATTCCTTATGGTGGTGGGGTTAGTTCACTCCCAGTTGCTGCTTATACCCTCAAACTACCAACAACCTAAATCTATACTCTTTTTTCCTAAAATTTTTTAGATTTTTTTCTTGGATTTTCCTCCACCCTTACTTATTTTTCCCAGATTCTAGATTGCATGCAGAATGTTGTGGAGAGAGTTACCTAATTTTTACAAGGCTTGTGGTGATTGCAAATGAGATTTTTCTCTCTCCTCATGCAAAAATGCTTTATATACTAAACCCTAAATATCATGTTAACTTGCTTAATCCCTTTACACTTGTCTTAATTTTATCCATGCTTATTTTAAGTACTTTACAGCTGCCTTACAATTTTTTTTTTTCATTTTCCTTTGCTTATTTTAGCTTAATTTGTATTTAATTGGATATTTTAGATAATTATGGGTATATATTTGTGCATAAAAGTTATACACAGTATATATATATATATGTATATTTTCTACATGTTATTTTATATCATTTAATAATTTTATTACTCATATAATCTATCTTTAAAACCTTCTTAGCTCTTAAAGTTTATTCCCTACGATTACGATAATTATTAAATAGTATAATAAAAATTTACTATTTTAGCTATATTTTTAATATTTTATTATATTTTTGAAACCTTACCTAACCACTCGTTGACTAATGTTCCTAATCTACCCGTAAATTTCTAGCTCAATTAGGTTAATTTTACTAATGCCCTAGATCGATCACTTCGAACCTACTTATAGAAGTACAACTTACTTGATAATTATATAAGATGTATATACATGCCCTTTAAATATTATTTCATATCCTCTTATAAATATTGTTGTCCATATAATTTCTCTTTAAAGCCTTGTTAATAATTGGAACTTATCTCACATACTTCCTATAAATTACAAATGTTGTATTTAAGATTTAGCTATTTAACTATTTTATAATTTTGTTATTACATTTACAAAATCTAAACTTGTGGAGACCATGTTGTTTATTATATACATATTTATGTATTATTTTTAATATATATATTTTAATCGAACTGTAAAATACTAGCTTAACCATATTACTTTCCCAATGCTTTAAAGCTTGATACTTGGAACCTATTTATTAAACTATAGAGTTTACCATTTACCTAACTCAATAGCTCCCATGACTACCCTATATTTAGGTACTAAATCTTAATTGCATATTTTGTAGGGTCTCACACTTTTAATATGAGATTACATGTTATACAAATATATTTTCCTAAATTAGAAAATATGGTTTAATTTGTGTGAGCCCTAAAAGTTGTATTTAGGTAACTATATTTAGATTTTAAAGCTTTTAGGAAAACTTATCCAATTGAGTCTAAATTTTACAATTAGATTAGAAAAATTAGTACAAATGATTTAATAAAGTTAGATTTTAAAAGTAAGTTTATAAAACTCTAATTTTAGCCTTAGAAGTATAATTTTTTTATAAAGTATAAAACTTTTCAGAAGTTTTAAATCTAAGCCCTAAAATACAACGAGATACTAGTGATAAATTATTTAAGCTATAAAAATGAATAATAATACATAAAATAATATATAAATATATATACACTTATGAATAGACCCGATATATACAATCGATATACCCGTAAATTAACCTAGAAATCTATAAATGTATAAAATAAGCGATAAATTCCCAAAATTAAAGAGAATATATCTTTAATATTAATAATACGAGTAAAACACAATTACATGGATATGATTACTAATTTATGTGTATCATTTATATAGCATATATACACGTATATTAATAAAACTATTAAATATTAATATATTATACTCAAAATATACTAAAATACTAACTAAATTCATCAAAATGCTTAAGGAAATCTAGAAAACAGTTGTAGCATCATCCAAATATACAGATTATTGAATCAAAAGCTCACTTGATGATCAAATGACACCTCTACCTTAGGAATTTGTGATCAAAAAGCAAAGAAAAAATACTAAATAAATTACATAATCTAGAAGGAAATTTGGCTAACCTAAATCTACATAAATAAGACCCTAGGACTTCATTTCAGACATTTTAAGAACCCTAGAACACTTAAGAAAAATTCAAAAAAAAAAAAATAGAAAGTATAAAAAAAAGGAGAAAAACAGGACAAACACTAACCTAATATGGTATACTAACCAACCGGTGATCTACTATTGAACCTTGTCGTTACTCGCAAAGCCACCATCGACTAAGCTGGCTGACAATCTCCTGTCGGTCGACGGTAGCCGAAGTTCTGATGAACACATGGTTCGAATTTTTGCCTTGTTTTTGCTTATTTTCTAAAAAATACTAACTCAACTAGGAAAAATCTAAAAAAAAAAAAGTTATTCTTAGGTTATTTCTAAGATGCTTTCACATTATATTTTTATTTTTGTAAAATTACGATTATTTCATTCACTTCCTTAAGAAAGTGCATTTTTCATTTGAGTTCTGAAATTAAAAATAAATATATTAAATGATATTGTTTTGAGCTCAAAATTTTTTCTATAAGATCCTTATTATATCTAGTTTAATGCTTTGTAGTTTGATTTTGATTTCATACATATTTAATATTTATTGTATTTTTGACCCTAAAAATGGCTAACACTAGCATTTTTTGAAATAAATTGATTTTTATAAAAATAATTGATGAAATGATGCATTCTGGACACTTGTAATGATATCAAGACATGTTGGAAGTAATTTTGTATAAAAATGATATTATTGGCTTAATTAATTGTAATTTAAAGGCAAAAATGTAACTTACGTATATAAGTAATAAACCCGATTGCATGAAACAAGTTGCAGGTTGAATTCCATTTTTTTATTTTTGAGTATTTAAATTTTTTTGTAGATTTATTTGATAATCTTAGCTATTTATTGTGAATTTTCCTAGTTAAATGACTTAATTTACTAATTGGGATATGTTTATAGTAATATTAAGCTAATTATTTGATCAAATTATAATAACATTAATTTTGGTCAGATATGGAAATATATTGTTTTTATTATATTTTGTAACATTACATGGCCTAGATTGGGGTATGTATGCGCTAAGGATAGAAAATACGAGTTTTATTGTATTTTACTTAAAAATCCTGTAAAATATACTTTGTTTAGATAATATGAAAATGATATGATGATGCTTATTATATAGGTTTATATGTATATTATAATTGAAAATATCTTTAGAAATTGTTGTCTAAAATAAAACACGTATTACGTATCCTTGAGTTTTATAAACCCAATAATACTAATTTTGCTAAAATTGGATAATTTTAGGTAATTAAATAGGTATTCTTAGAATATTACAAAAAAAAAAAAAAATTGTCCTACGAGGACCTTGCCGTAGTTAAAAAGTAATTTGACCAATAAAATGCACGTTTCGATACAATTGAAATGATATATTATATGTAATGGTATAATTATGTATATCTTATATAATAAAACTATACTAATTAAATACTTGTATAAATATATCTACATTTCATACTTCATAATAACTATCTAAGTAATATTTCAACTAAGTTGTATGATAATATGAAAGGTTAGATAGAATCCCATTGTTTTTGTAAGCCTTATGAAAATTGAATTTGGGTTTTGGCATATATAGGATTTCCAAGTAAGCAGAACACTAATAATAAAAACCTATTGGAGTGAACATCAATACGGATAAGTTGGGTTTATGGCTTATCTACAAGTTGGGATATTGTATTAAAGTATTTGGAAGCTTAAGAGTGCATTGTTTGTAGATGGAACTTAGTTGTTTGTATGCATACTACGTATGCGATTGATAATTTGTTTCTATTACAGGTGTTAAACTCCTTGGCATATTGCTTTGCTTGATGGCATATCGTTGGCTAGTTTGAACTTGCTTTATCACTCTTAAATGGAAATAATAGAAATCTGACTACTAACTTAATGGGTCTTATGTAACAACCTATTAAGGGAAATAATCAAGTGTATCAAACTAAATATCAACCTGTTCGATGAGGATAGCAGAAATAATCTTTTTCCCACCCTTAGTCTAACTAAGTGATAGGAAAGGAGGTTGCAACAAGGTTAAGGGCTATGGTTCAAAGATAGTTTAGGGAGGAGGGTGTTCTCCACTTCATAAGCCCGGGTTTGGTCTGATTTGAGTTGCATTGAAGCTCCTCATTCTAGGTTAGAGTAGATGCAATTTTTCTAACCTCAAAATGGTCTAGATAATACTATGCGATGTATCATATGATTGTATTGCATTTCATGAAATTAATAACTTTGTCTGTGTTCGTATTGCACTTTTCAGTTTCTGTCTCACTTACTAAGCTAGTTGTGTTCATATCCTTATAGATTTTATTATAAGTACTGACTAGAAGTAAAGATGCAGCATTACAACCAACCACAGGTTAGTTCACAAAGGGTTAAGAGTGAGGAAAAGTATAAGAACTATTGGAACTTGATCACTTTTGATGTTTTGCTCTTTTAAGAAAACTAACTAGTCACCTTAGGTAGCCACTAGTTTTCTAATGAAGTCTGTATGTATGTATCAGAACCTGTGAGTTTTGAAAACTTTGCTTGGCACAGTGTAACTCTTGATGTAAATATAAGCCATTTAAAAAAGGTGTGAAGTGGTAAAAGTATGTATTATAGGTTTTTCTTATGATTATTATCAAGGAAATACCATAGGTTCTACTTATAACGGATAGCTGACTAGACACTTCAAGCTAATTGAGTTATGTTCACCTTGTATGGGTTACATCTACGTTAGTGGCTGTCATGTCAACTTTTATCTTAAATTAGTTTATATAATGGAACTGTTATGACTTCACTATTTAGGGTGTGACAATTCGTAAACTAAATCGAACCAAACTAAAATTTTATTATTTGGAAAAATTCTTAATCCAAACCGTATGGTTTGGTTCAAAGATATAAAAAATTGAATTGTATTTTTATGCTTTAGTTTGGTTTAGAGGAAAAACTTAACCAAATCAAGTTGTGCTTAACCCAACAAAAGGGACACTAGATGTCATCGATGTTAGATTTAGAGAGTAAAGAGGTGAAATCGACTTTGAATAGCATTAAATTTGAATATTTAAATTTTAAATATAGTTTAGTTTCAATTTTTATGCTCAAGTGTAGCTTAAAGTGTTATTTAACCAGCTCAAATATGGTTAAATTATGTTTATTTTAACTTAATCATTCCTTTTTTTGCATTTCTTTTAATTAAATTTATATTAGAACTTACACCTAATTAAAACTTAACTGGTTCAATCTTTTTTATCTTTTTGACATTTATTCAAATGATGTGTTTAGTATGAATAAGATATCAGAAAGATGGAAATATAATTATATATATTTCTTTTTTCTAAAATTAAATATATAATTATAGAGGGTCATTTTGATAATTAGTCTTTTAGCCCAATTTAATGTCATGGATCATTTTAAATAGGCTAATGATGGGGCTTAGAAAAACTAGTCTTGCCTAAGGATATCTTAGGGAGATTTGGCTAGGTAGCCTTAGAGTAAGGATTGCTGGTCTAGCTTTTTTGCTCTCGAATTTGCTTAGTTGTCTTAATATGAAAAATAAACTTAGAAAAGGTCCTTATGAGTCAATTTGGCCTTGTTTGGCCTTAATAGGCCTTTAGAAGGCTCAACTAAGCCTTGAGTTTATTTTAAAAGGATATGGATTCATTTTATAAGTTATTGGGATAAGTATAGCCCAAACCTAAGTCAAAACCCATGACTAATATGAGAAAACGAGGCTTTAATCTCAATCGTCTATCACCAAAAGTGATCTGACGACTATTATCAGCTGCTCATTTGGTTCATCTAACTCAACTTTATTCAACGATAGAGATTAGGGGCTAAAATCTATGTAGGAGACTTCTCCTTCTCATTTGGAACATTTAAAACATTTGAAGTATCGGTAAACTTAGTAGAAACACTATTACTCTATTAGAATGACTCCGTAGAAGATCAAACACTAAAATTATCAAGAACATATCATGATACATTAAGTTTTCCTATTCCTCCTCCTATACCTTTCTTTAATAGCATCCTTCCTCATGTTATTAGATTAAGACTTCTCTAATATTGACTGTATGTGTATTGCATATGATTGATCATCAATAGCAAACTTACCACACTATGATACATCCTTATAAAGTTTGATTTATAAAGTTTAATTTATCTATCCTTTACTTTATTCATTTTTACAATAATAACAATTAAAATATCATTTTCCAATGCACAAGATATCTTTTTTAAAACTTTTTTTTGTTACAAGTATATGAATTTTCACTTCTCAATTCTTATATTATAATAACTACCTTCATCACAATTATAAAGTAGAAAGACATAAGATTAGATAAAATAGTTTTTAAAACATTAAATATAAATGCAGATTAGACACAAATAGATATCGATAAGATACAAATATATATAAAAAAAAAACGATCTAAACAAGATTTTAAACTTAACTAAATTTAAAAGCTCACCAAGCCAATAAGTTCAAATTTAAGGTGGCTTTGACTATATCTAGATTGAATTCAAGCAAACATTGAGATGAAATAGAATAGCTTTGGAGTGATCTTGATTGATTTTCACTTGTAACAATATTATGAAATGCGATTTTAGACCATTTGAAAAACATGATACATGAATTTATTTGAATTTGAAGTCATTTGGATTTTGTCACTACTACATAAAGGGCTTTAGGCTACAGTATATGTAGTAGCAGTTTAAAACTATGGCCCTAAGTTTAGTATTTAGTAGCTATAGCAATGATTTGTATTAATGTTCATTTACAATTTTTTCAATTTTCATTAATTTGTCCACTTTATATGTTGCTACTTGTAACAATATTATAGAGTGTGATTTTAGACCATTTGGAAAACACAATATGTGATTTTACGCATGACTTTATACGAGCTCTAAGTCATTTAGATTGTCTTTATTTACCATATTTCAATTTCCATTAATTTGTCCTTTTTATTATGTTATCACGTATAATTAATTGTTGAGATTATAAAAAGTTGATATCAATAAAATGTCAAAAGCTTGTCAAAAAATTAAATGATATTTACCATTTATTTATGAAAATGAAGATGATCCATTTTTGTTGTAATTTCATATTGACATTGTAATGTTTCAAATTTTGAAATCAAATAGATATCGAAATCATTATAACTGCTTGAAGTTCAAATTTGTATTAGCTAAGAAAATTTAAAATTTTTATTTTGCACTAATATGATAATAAAGGTAAACGATGGGTGAAATTCCACCAGTTTGATTGCAAATCCATGATATGGATATCTAAAAAGGTAAATAACTATCTAGTTAAATTGATATGTCCTTTTTATATATTAAAAAAAAAAAAGCACAAATGTTATGATATTTCTTTATGTGATAGTTATTATGAATTGGGAGTGAGTGGTATTTAGTAAGTAGGGTTAAAATTATATAAGGATTGGTTCTAAACTATGAATGGGTTTAGAACTAGCTTGAGCCCATCTTAAACGGGCCTAAACTAGTTGTTAAACCGCTAGGCTTTAAGGGCCTAGGCAATTCAACCATAGCAACCTATTGAATTGGCAAGCTAAACCAGTATATAGTATATGTAATATATAGTAATTAATATACTATATATATAATATGCATATATACTATGTATAATACACTATATAATATATTAAATATATATAATATAACATGATATATTCACGTTCATATGGTTCAAATAAATTATTTTGAAATAAAAAAAATTAAACTAAAAATAAAATTTTTTATTTACTAGCAATACTATAAAGTTTTAGATTTAGCTAAAAAAAAAGATGAATAGTTCACAAATTATTTATAATAATTAAGGGAAGTTTGATAAAAACAAAAAAAAAAAAAAAACTTATGGTTTAAGGGCTATTGAATATACTTTTGACTCGCTAGTTCAAGTGAATTGACCTGGCACCATCCCCTTAAGGATTAGGCTGGTTCACTCTCTTGTCAGCCTGTGAACCATGCAGTTCAAGGCCGATTTAAGGTCGACCCAACTCGGTAAACATCTCTAGCTAATGTATAAGATCTTACTTGTATCTTACTTGTAAAGTATTAGTTTCCATAATTTGGAATTTGAATCCACTAGTAGCATCTTAGAAGCATGTTGGAATCTGTAAATTTTTCTTATCTCCCAATAAAACTTTCAAGTTGATGTGATATTGAAAAGGAAATCCATATGTGATACTATAAATTCTTTCATATACAAAACCTATAGAGATTGTAACAAAACCTATGATGTAAAAAAAAAAAAAAAACTTTATCTTATTATTTTATTATGTGATATTAACCACTAACACATATGTTATAAATTATTTTTTTTTACATTTTGATATATCCGAGACCTACTCGATTTTATATTCTTGATATTTCCGTTTTAGCAATTGTATAATGTGTGGTCATATATGTAAGATCTCACAAAAACTAATAAATAATTCATAATCGGTTGGTTCGAAAACGGATTGTAAAATTTAGGACGATTGTGTAAATTATTCGATCAAGCCTAAATTTTATTAAGAAATTGAAAATATTAATAGAAATGACCTCATGAATTTAGAATTAAGAGAATAAAATAAATAAATATTAAATTATTAAGTTATACGTATATTACCTGTTATTTATCAGAAACATGTAAAACGGGTTTCGATAATTAATGAATTGCTGGAGATAAATTATATATAATTATATAAATTAATAAGAAATAAAATGAAAAGTTTAGTGCTTGAGACACACTTTAAAGATAATGAAGTAAATCAACATTCTTAGAATTAAGTTAAACTTTCATGACAAAGGTGCTAAAAATCAAAAGAAATAACTGTATGGCTTTAATATTTCAAATTAAGCTCATTTATATGCAATTTTCTAAAAAGTATTAAGTTCATCAGATCTAATCATTATACCATAGATTTTTGTAATTTTAGTAATTTAAATATAGCTTATGATAAATTTTTTAAAATCAACTATATGATTTTAATAATTAATATTATTGAGTAAATTACATATAAGATGTATATGAATAAGTCCCAAATAATTTATAAAACCTATATATATATCATATATTAAAGAAAAGTATATTTAGAGCCTTATTTTGGAATATAAGATCAATGAAAAGGTAGTTTCGAATAAGATTAAATGGTAATATGAGTTTCTTAGAAGTTATAAGGAATAATTTTTAAATTTAGATTTAAAAAATAAGTTGAAATACAACAAATATATAGATTATAATGTAAAGTTTATTGGATTAAATTTTAATGAGTTTATAATGGAAATTTTATATTAGATGTATAATATAACGTTTTATTATTTTTAAAATATATTATGAAACTTTATAAATGATAAATTATGATAAAATTATATTTGAAAAATCATGTAAAATTGGACCAATACGAAAAAAAAAAAAATGCAATTGGTTTGATTAAGGTAGTATATTTCCCATATAAAAATATATGGCTATTAAGCCATTTACGGAAACAAATAGTATTTGACGAATTGGGAAGAAAGAGAGAGGACGATAACCAAATGAGAGAGAGAACTAGGTGAGAAAAAGAAAGAGAAAAAGAGAGGAAGAGAGAAAGAGAAAGAGAGAGGAAGAGAGGGAAAAGAAGAAGAAGAAGAAGAAAAGAAAGAGAAGGAAGAAAAAAAAAAAAAGATTAAAAGATTCAAAATTTTTGGTGTCCGCTATTTTTAGGTAATTTTGTTTTCATAATTATAAGTGTTATTTTTTTAATTGATATTTAATAGTTATAGAAAAAATATAACCATAATTCTGTTATTTTTTTGAATGAAGTATTTTATCTATATGATTTCATAAATTTCTTCTTATTTGAATTTTAAACTTAGAATATTGATAGTTATATTTTTATTATTTCCATTTAAAATCCGTAAAGGAGACAGTTAAATATATATATTTATATAAATTATCTTTCCCTTATACATATATATATCTATTTAAATAAGCTATGTATTCAAAATGGTATCTAATTAATTCTATCGTTGGTAAGTATGACACAATATGATGATTTCATGCATAAGATAAATTATATATTATATAATATTTTAAACGTAATTAGTGCTATTTGAAAAATATGTACACATGCTATAGCTATATATTACTTATTGAAATGACACATTCACTAATAGTATTATGTTATATTATATTATCGTTATATATATAATAAGAGTTATACAATAAGTAACATAGAAATGATGGTATATATTTAATATATATGATAAATATGTATTAATAATTTAATAAAGTTGTGATTATGAGTAATATGGAACCTAAACAACTAAGTAAAATTATAAATTTGAATTAAAGATAATGGTTTGAAATTTATAGGTAATAAGGTATAAATACTTAAAATGATATCTATATTACATGAGTGAGCAGTGACAACACGACTCACATCAGACTTGAGTGAGCAAGTCAGGAACTTCAGGTAAGTTTGGAGTTAATATGTTAATGTATTTCGAAATATTGTTTCAGAGTATTCGAAGGCTTAAAATTATACTTATTTATGCATGTACGTAATTTGAATGTGAGCATGCCAGTGTGTACGTGTTCTTAAATGTACTGTGTATTATTAGCTTGCTATAATAGTTTGTAATTGTTTTGTATTGTATGACATGGACTGATCACCTTAACTAGACTTAATAATATATGGCTTGTAAAATTAATTGGTCAAGCATTTCAACCAATTAGGGGAGACGTTTAGAGTTCCTCGGCCAAATATCAACCCTTTTGAAAAAGATAAGCTGGATAGTATAATTAGTCCCTTCTTCATCTTCAATTAAACTAAGTGACAGGAGAGGAAGTCGTGGTAAAAATGAAATTAATGATTTGAAGGTAGTCATGGGAGGTGTATTGTCTTTATTATATAAACTTGGGTTTGGTTGTGAGTTGTTGAAATATGCGCTAAACTTCTCAACCTGGATTAGAGCGGGTGTAATTTTTCTAATCTCAATACAGATCAGATAACATTGTGTGATGGTATTTGCTTGACATGTTGCATTAAAATAATTGATTGATAACTTTATTTGTACTTGATGTATAAGTTTAAGTTTCAAGTTTTCGTTCCAACTTATTAAATAGTTGATTGCTCATATCCCTATAGATATTATTGCAAGTACTAGCTAGGAAGATGATTTTAATTACCTCAAAGCTAACAACTATTGGATCTTAGGGAATGAGGTTATGAAATCGAAGATCGGATACAATCTCAAAGTTTGGGTCTTATCTTTAAATCTTTCAATATCAATTTATGTATTACTTGAGTAAGTAAGATTAGATTATTAAATCTTAGTATGTATAGTTTTATATTTTTGTAGGTAAATAACATGCTTAATCTATGAACCGTTTACTTCAAAGTGGGTTAGTTACGAATGTCTTGTATAAATTAGGTTTAAGATAGTGGTTGTAAGGTTAGTTTTTATCTTAGAATGGTTTACACGATGAAACTGTTATAACTCCACCGTTTCAAAGCGTAACAATATACATCACATGCATCAATATGAACATCTATCTATCCAGACCATTGAAGGGGTCCAAATATTGTGATCAATAAAAGAGTGAAGAACACATAGTACAAGGGCAAAGACATATATAAAGAATGAGCAACACCTCTATACCTCACAATATATGTTAATAAAAAGATTGTGTGGTTATTTGTTAATATATTATACTATTTAATAAATTTTACATGATAGATGTAGAGTCTCTTGAAACTTATGCCTTAGTATGTATGTCTCATAATGGGCATGTGGTATGAAGATACTATAACATACCTTATCTTACGACAGCATGTTTTGAAAGATTACTATCCAACACCTACGTTGTAACCTTCAAGAACCGATTGGAACTTACTGGATCTAGTAGATTATGGGTAGATATCCTGTATGATAAGATTATCATGTAAATTCCAACTGGATACGTAGAACCCATCTGGTTGAACGGAGTATAAATGGATACTTTGTATGATAAGATTACCTGTTGATCTCTATAAAAAATTTTGAACATATTTACAATTACCCAAATAATCAACTACCCTACTCCTACTTATTATATATTATTGGTATGTTTGATCAAAACATTTTTTTAGAAACTTAAGCCATCAAAAGAGGAATTCTCTCTTTAATATTGTAGACAGCTTAATTGACAACCCCTTTCGCCAAATCATACCCCGTTAATTTCATTTTTTATGCTACTAGGATATCTTGAAACGAAGGCTATGTGTTTTAAGAGTGTTTTGGACAGTGACTCCTTTATAATCGTAGAAAACTACAAATTGCTACTGCCTGCTAACGATTCAATGAATTTAGATAAATGCCAGAAATTAACATTAGGTGATTAGTCATTCGTACATGTGCTGGTGTCAACAACCCAACATGTGGGCTAAGACTTTTTCCTCGTTATTATATGTTTGTTTTGCATTATTAACAAGACATATTGACGTTATAGTTCTCATCAAAATATTTTTCTCAGTGAATAGCACAGTGTCTGTCTCCCTGAACTTGGACAGTTTATCTCGATAAACTATACAAGTATCGGATTCGTAAATTTTATGTAGGCAATAAAAGCACGACTTTGCTTTTGATCATGTTATTTTATTGGGTAATAGGGCGAAAATTAAGGCAAAGAGTAAGGTCGAAAAAGACTGCCACATAGGCTTAGGTGGAACATTTTTAAATTGACTTTATTGCTAGGGAGTGGATTTGGACCTGTTAGTAGTTGGAGTCTGTTATAACTTATATAGTCGGAAAGGTTTTGATATGGGTATTAATTGCTATAAGGTAAATTTTGACTTTAAAATTTTGCATTGGACAGTCACGATATAAAGTATAGTAGGATCAGAACCCACTTTAAAACTTTTTAAAACTTGTTTTCTATATAGTGTTGGTTTTGAGTTTAAGGAAATCTTGTAGTTTCTCAATATATATGCTATATCGTGAATCCAACTTTGTAGAAAATAGCTAGTAAATATATAATTTATTGTGATAAATATAATAACAAATTCAATCGAGTCTGTCTAACTTACAATCCATTATGTTTTGAACCACTTATTTGCACAATAAATTCTATCTCAAATATCCAATTTAAGTTTTTATTATGGTTTACCATTGTTAACACCCATCTTTTTTTCCCCTCAATGATCACTTAAGGATTTTTAGGTAATTTTTTATTACAATTGTAAGATAAACCCCTCTCCACAGTTGAACTAGAATAATATGCATTGACATAGCAACGATGACAAGCAAGTGACTATCATATCTTATACGATCAAATTATAATAATATACATCAGCTTTTATCTATACCTTTATCAAGTGTATAAATGGAGGCAAAGAAATTTATCTTTTTTTTTATAAATAGCTAGATTGGCTTTGGTATTGTTCCCTTCATTTGATAATAACTAGAAATATTGTCTTCTTTCCTTTCCACATCATGTTTTTGTTGGTAAAAACATATATAAATTTTGCGTTTTTCCTTTCCATATGTGTTTTTTTAGCACTATGATATAAAAATTTTATTTAACATGGAAATACAATAAAATACAAATATAAATAAATTTTCATTATATTTTGTTAATTATGTAATTGTTTCTTTAAGGAAAAATATTGTTCCCTTAAATTTTTATTTTCTTTCATTTTTTTTTTTTGCTTCTAATGTATGATATAGCACGTTCACTCAAGTCGATATTGTTATCATGTTTTTCCTTCCATGAGTACCACTTATCTAAGGTTTCCAAATTTATAGTGAGTGATTTAACAAAATTAATGTTTCTCTACATTGGTTTATTTATTATTTTTTAGCAATAATTTAATTAGTTTCTTCGTATTATATTATAAATTGTATTAAACTACTGTATGTATGTTTGCTAATTTTGTATTTATGTTGAAATCATCATCATCATCATATATATATATATATATATATTATAATTTACCTTTAAAAGTGATATTAACTTACTATTCAAATATCATAATTTTAGGGATGACTGATTAATACTAATTTCAATTTTAAAAAGGTAACAAAAACTTACAAATTATATGTATTACCTTTTTTTGGGGGGGTGGGTGGGGGCGGGGTCAACATTCTACATGGTACCCTAAATATATAAATTTTACAAGATAATAGCTCTAAAATAATTCAAGTGATCATAGATGAGAATTTGATTTCAAATTTTTGAAATATCTACAAAATAGATACGGGGTAGGATAGTCACCTAGCATTCTCTGCAATCAAGGGGAAGTGAGCAGTTATTCCACCATGTTTGTTTGGATGTTTTTGTTAGGATTAGTAAATGAATCAAATTTATACTTGACTTCTAAAATGCTTGATTTTATGCTATTTCTACATGCATGTCCATAACTAGGTATTTATCGCTTAGTGAGGACTGGGTATAAAACATGAAGTAGCTTGTAAATAAGCTTGAGTGTCAATTTTGTTATGAATATACAACTTGTCCATATGGTAGAATCAAGGAAAATATGGGTTGGGTGTATGGGTTGCAATAATGGTGTGGAGCATTATTATGGATATGTAATTGTGAATTGGACAACTGGGAGTTGACACATACAGTAAAACTAACATGAGACGACTTTTTATATGATGGATTTGAATATCTTTGCCTATCCTATTTATGAAATTTATCTATGTTTTTAATATTTCGCTCACAACATTGTATCTTTTTGTGCTTGTTGCCCCTACGAAAATAACCATTTAACTTGTACTTACGAATGTTGCTTGATTGTAGTGCTGTATTTAGCAATAAATTTAAGTTGCATGCGATATGTCATTAATGTGCTTATGTTAGGATAATTACTTGTTGCATTTTATAACTCACCATTTGAAATTTATGTTAAAATATTAAGCGTATAAGATTATGAGTTCTAAGCATTTTCTCGCTAGGTGATAGAGACACATGATGGAATGTTTTAGCCTTTGAATTCATGACATGACTTTATTAGTGTGAGAAGTATGAAATAAAAATTGAACTTATGTTTATTTCGAAAGTAGTTGTAAAACGAACTGAGCTACTTTTGAAGCTCAAGCTCAGCTCAATTCAAAATTATGGAATTTAAGCAAAGTTAAATTTCTATTAAGCTTGAAAATTTATAAACTCGAGTTCGGCTTGTTTAGATAAATAAAATTTGTTTTAAGCTTAAACTCGACTCATTTATAATCTGAGCTTGAGCTAAAATTAATTTAAAGTGAGCTAAACTTAAGTCGATTCACTAACCTAAATATATGATACGAATAAATATATAAATAAATTAACTAATAGTGAATAATGATAAGATTATATATCATATATTATCTCATATCATATTTTATATATATTGTATAGAGATTAGTTTTTGGATTTTAATATCTATAACATATATAAAGCTCTTGAGTTTGCTTCCATGCCTAAATGAGTTAGTTCAACAACTTGAATAGGAGTTCAAGCTAGGTTTATTTAGATAAATGAGCTTTATTTTGAGCTTGAGCTTAACTCATTTACCAATCCAACTTGAGCCAAGTCGAGCTTACGAGTGGCTTAACTTATTTGTAGTCCTATTTGGAAGTGAATATTTAGAAAGAATAATAGAAAAAGAAAGTTGGTCAACTTTTCTTAACTACTCAGAGGGTAATTGTTATGTATTATACATTATTCATCTAGTTGTTTTTTGGGTAGCAAAATAATTCCGAATGGGAGTATAGTCTAGGTAGCTGTTTTTTATTTCTTGAACCTTGAATTATAAAAATAATCTACAATTGAAACAAAAAAATAATCTCTATCACTATAATAATGCTTTTTAGCTAGTTATATAAGTAGTCTAGTGTTATTTTAAATTCTAAAAATTAAGCATGATTCTCTCTCTCTCTCGTTTTCTTCTTTCAAGAAAATCTAGATGTGGCAACCATTATATCTTGGCATCCACCACTAATTAAATTGATGCAACCACTATTTCGCTACTTAATTGCAAAATATCTTAATTCAGATCTGAAGGACTTAACCCTTTCTCCATGAAATAGATAAAAGTTTATTCAATCATATTTTTTAGATATAGGTTCTTTTTTTCTAGTTGCTTTATTATTATTTTTTTTATCATCCTAATTAAGGATTTTACCTAGCTAGAGTCCTGGGTTTCATTCCTTAATTGTACAAGAAATTTTTTCAGTGTCAGTAAAATTCTAATCAATCTTCATTAATTACTCATATTACGAATTGAATCAAAGAACAAAATAATGAAACTCAATGTAACGGTAAAATTAAATGTTCCTATCATGTTATTTGTACAGAGAGTAATATTTAGTTGAAAAAAATTGATCCTTTATCATAAGACTATTGTTGCTATTTATACCTTGAGCTAAACTCTGTAACTGTATCTAACTAATCAGTAACAAAGACGAGATAAAATGCCAACACTTATCTATTCTATACTATTGACACATATAATAAATTAGAATCATATAACTTCATTCCACACCTCGAGTTGGATCCTCTTGAAGGCCTAACTTAGAACACAACAACTGAAGTTGAGGATCTCCTAAAGGCTTTGTTATTAAATTAGCAAGTTGAAGTCTTGAAGGAACATATAATGGCTTGAGAAAACTAGAAATGACATGATCTCATGTGAAGTTTACATCAAATGTCTATATGTCTAGTCCTCCTATGCAAACAAGTATTACAAGCAATAAGAAGAGCATATTTTTTGTGTCACAACATAAAGTGATAGGCAAATGAACTAGAAAAAAGAACATCTTGCAAAACATAAGAGACCTACAACAATTTCTTAAAAGTAGCAGCCATATTCTATACTCTAATTTTGTAGTAAAAGTGGAAATTGTAGCTTTTTTATTAGTTTTCCATGAGAACAAGGCAATACCTAACATCACACAATACCTAGTAAACAACTCATGGTAAAGAACACACTTACCCCAATGTGAATCACAATATGGTAAGAGATTTAATGAGTTAGAAGAAGAATAGAAAACTCCCAAAGAAGAAGTACCCTTAAGATACCTTCGCACATGAAACAAAGTACGAATGTGGGGTGAACAAACCTTAGAGATAAATTGACACTAGTAATGGACAACGTAACATATATCAGGCATGGTGAGAGTAATACAAAGTAATTTTCCAACAACTCATCTATAAAATGTAAGGTTATCAATTAGTCCACTAGAATTAGAATCTAACTTCACACCACTATGCTAAGGAAATCAAGCAGACCGAGCTATTCTCATACTCGCATCTATCAAGACATCAAGAATAAACTTGCATTGACTAATGAGAGAACCGGTTGATGTTTGACAAATTTCAAGACCAAGGAAGAATTTTGTCAATCCTAAATATTTGATTGTAAAAGTTACATCCAATTGACTCTTCTAACAGATAAAGAATGCTCATTTGTATCGGTAATAAGCATATCATCAACATTAAAAAGAATAACAAAATGTTCATCAAAATCCTGCCTGATGAAAATGAATAGTCGTGTTTTGACTGAGAAAAGTCATGATCAATTAGAAAATGAGAGAGTTCTAAGTTCCATTGGTTGTAAGCGTATTTGAGGCCATATAAGGATCTTTTAAGTTGATAAACTTGATTAGGCTTAGTCTTATGATATCTTGTAGGTGGTAATATGTATATCTTTTCATCAATATGATCATGTAAGAAGCCATTATTGATGTCTACCTGATAAATAGGCCATTTAGGAGCAATAATAATATCTAATGATATTCAAATTGTAGAGAACTTTACAACTAGTGAAAAAGTATCATTGTAATTCTCATATTCTACTTAAGTATACCTTGGCTACTGATAGGAATCGACCTACGATCATCTCTAAGTTACAACCGACCTCACTTAACGCCGAGTTGATACCAAAAGGTCGAGAAAGGAAAGAAAGACAGCTCGACAACAACTCTGTCAGTTGCCAAGAAGATTAAGGACCAAACAACCGAGGTCCCAATCCCAAAGACTAACTTGGCATGACACAAAGGATCTAGTGCCAACCAATCCTAGAACTTAGCAATTATGGGTCGACCTCACAGGTAGCTCGACTAAGCATTGTAGGACATTAACAACTCCAACTCAAACTAGGACATTCAACTATTAACCTCAACTAATTCAGATCCTACTCATTCTAGAATAGCTCTGATGACCTACAAGCCGAACTTCTTATTAAAATGCATAGTTTTGTACACTTGTAAATTTTAGTCATGGGCCTAATCTTTAAGATTTAAAGCCTTATAATTATTTACAATTTTTCCATTAGGGTTTTAGGACTTATTATAAATAGAAACATTGGTAATTAGTAGGCAATGTAGTTAGGTAAGTAAAACGTAAAAATATACTTGGATCTTTCCCCATTCATGAATGCGCTTTCTTGCTTACTTCAAACCCGATTATTGAGTGTTATTATTCCTCTATAATCCCCAGTTCTTATCAATCTTCCTGCGTAAGATTGTTGCAAACCTTTCATTTAAGCGAGTTGGTGAGTTGCATCTAACCCTCATTTGAATCCTAAGTGTGATTTAGTGTTCATGAGTCACATCAAACCTTATTTCTAACTCGACCCTATTTGTGTTTGTGATTTGGTGTGTGTGATCCATCTACATTCACATTCAAACCCCTTTGTTTACTCATTTCCTAGCTACAAACCATTGAACCAGAATACCCCTTTGAGGTTTCACATTTGCTATATACTCTGATCCATATCATCTTAGTATTAGAGTTTTGGGAAGATGTATGTGTTAGTGTTCTTAAAAGTTTGACTTGTGGTTTGAACATTTCTATTAATTATCGTTCTATAGTGTAGTATGTTTCTCATGTTCATAGTTGTCATGATATTGTGTTGTTTGTACTATTTTGTTGAGTTATACAGTAATAATTTTAGTAGTTGTTTCTAGTTATAATATGTTTTAGCAGTGCTGTAGTAGTGCTTGTTAGTCATGGGTAGTTGCAAAAATCAAGTAGTAGTAGTTTCTAGGTTGCTGTTAGCTATATTTTAATTAGTAATAGTGTTTGAGAAATTGTTTTAGTAGTGTTGTTTAGTCGCCGGTGTCTGCCAACTTCAGAATGTGGTGGTTTTAAGGTAATAGCAGTGTTGAGTTTATCATGTGTTTGTTGAAATTCTTCAATAAAAGTTGTTGAACGAAATAATAATGTTGGAAGATAAAGTGATTATAGGTAGTGATAGTCCTCATAGAAGTTTGAGACGATGTGTTGATAATCTTGAATATTAGATTCAAAACCTCATAGAATCAATCCAGTAGCTGACCGGGTTAGTTAGTAGCCGCTGACATGTTAGTCGTGATTGAGGTGAAAGAAGAGATTGAGTACCGACCAGTGAGAGTGACTCTAATGAGCTTGAGAATGATCGGTAACGACTTAAACATGCTGTTAAGCCACGCAGAAGAGAAGAATGACTAGAGCTGAGGAGGAACAATGATAAGAGTATTGATTCTAAGGTGAACTAAAGACCTTAAAGAAGAGAGTAAGAGCCTACGAGGGACTTGGCCAAGTAGAGCTTTAACAAAGTGGAGATCTAAGGTGAACTAACCAGCTTTGAATAGAAGCAATGAGCCTTGAACAGATAGCTGTGGACTTGAAAACATCAAGCTCAAGATGCCAACCTTTAGTAGAAGCAGCTGACTTGAAGAGTTCCTTGAGTAGAGAAATTGTTTGAGTGTTATGAATGCAATTTTTGGACTAAGGTTAAGTTAGCCTTATTGTCCCTTACTAAGTATGCAAGTATTTCGTAGGATAAGTTAATTGCTAAGTGAGATGCTAAAGAAGAAGAGTCGATTAGAACATGGAGGCTTATGTAATGTTTGATGTATCAACTATTTGTGCCAACTTACTCCAAGCAAGAGATGCTCCATACTTTCTAACACCTGAGGCAAGGTTAAAACACTGTCGAGAAATACTTGTAAGAGTTTGACACCTTAATGACTAGATGTAAGATTGGCGAGCCATAGGACCATATTATTGCCAAGTTCTTGAGTGACCTGAGAGATGACATTGCCAACATGGTCGAGCTCCAGCCGTTTAATTCATTGGACGAGCTAATCAATTTGGCATTAAGAGTAGAATGTTAGAGGAGAAGAAGTTACTAGAGACCCATCAGTTGACCTCAACAAGGCAGCTTTAAGCTTAAGAGGTATGACAAGAAGAAAAGTTCAAAGAAGAAGATGGAGAAAGGAGAGTCCAACCAACTTGACTAAGCTAAAGAAAGTAGAGAAGGAGAGAGTGTTCGATACTAACATACGAGAAGTTAAGTGCATTAAGTGTTTGGGATACGAGTATATTGCCTCTTAATGTTCAAACAAGAGGGTCATGATTTTGAAGGGTGAAGGACCTAATGCTTAAGTAGAGAGTCAGAGTGATAAGAGCTTAGGAAGTGAGATGGAAGAGGTGAACATCTATCCAAATATGGATGACCTCTTAGCCATGACGAGCCAACCTAAAAAAAGACCTAGGTCAGAGGGAGAACTTATTCCAGATCTGATGTTTGGTGAATGGGAAGACCTGTTCCTTGGTTGTTGATAGAGGTAGTTTCACCAACATCATTTCTACCAAGCTGATCATAAGGATGAAACTACTAACTTACTTGCATCCTCAACCTTATGGACTGAAGTGGTTTAATCAAAAGGGTATAGTCTATGTGCATAAGAAAGCTTAGGTAGCATTCAAGGTAAATAGTATGAGGACAAGATCGACTGTGACATAGTGTCTATTGATGCCGCTAACCTGATTCTTGGCCGACCTTAGGAGTATGACTGGAAAGTGATCTATGATCGCTTCTTTAACACTTATACAATTTGGAAGGATGGGAAGAGTTATTGCTTGACCCCCATGAGTGTTGAGGAGATTTAAAGCAGTTTGGCATCCATAGTGAAAAGAAAAGGAAAGAGGAGTTTGTTCAGCATCTAAGCTTGTATTCATTGCTTAAAGTGAGGACAACTTCTTTTTAGCCCTATGGTGATGATAGGAATCGGCCTACGACTATCTCCAAGCTACTATGACCTATTTTAAGCCGAGGCTGATTTGCCCCACTCAAGGCTAAGCTGATAGCAAAAGGTCGAGAAGGGAAAGAAAGACAGCTTGGCAACAGCTTTGTCAGCTATCGAGAAGACTAGGGACCAAACAACCAAGGTCCTAATCCTAAAGACTAGCTTAGCATAGCACAAATGATCTAGTGTCGACTAAGCTTAGAACTCGGCAACTATGAGTCGACCTCACGAGCGAGTCGACTAAGCATTGCAAGACTTAACAACTTTGACTTAAACCAAGACATCCAACTACTGACCTTAACCAGTTGGGATCTTACACATTCCAAGATAGCTTAGATGACCTACATGTCGACCTTCTTGTTAAAACATACAGTTTTGTATGCTAGCAAATATTTTCTTTATTTTAGTCATGGGCCTAATCTTTAGGGTTTAAGGCCTTGTAATTATTTGCAATTTTACCATTAGGGTTTTAAGACTTACTATAAATATTTATAATTAGCAACATTTATAATTAGTAGCCAACACACTTAGACAATTAAAAGGTAAGAATATACTTGGATCTTTCCCCATTCGTGAGTATCTTTGCTTGCTTGCTTCGAACTTGATTATTGAGTGTTATCATTCCTCTATAATCCTTAGTTCTTATCATTCTTCCTGTATAAGATTGTAGCAAACCTTTCATTTGAGTGAGTTGGTGAATTGCATCTAACTCTCATTTGAACCCTAAGTGCAATTTAGTGTTTATGAATCACATCGAACCCTATTTCCAGCTCAATCCTGTTTGTGTTTGTTCTTTACTATGTGAGATCCATCTACATTCACATTCAAACCTTCATTTACTCGTTTCCTAACTACAGACCATTGAGCCAGAATACCCATTTGAGGTTTTACGTTTGTTGCATACTCTAATCCGTATCAGCTACAAAATAAGCTTCATATCTTTCATCACTTTCATTTGGAAAATATTTAATTTTATATACTCACTTTAATCTTATGTCTTCCTTACATAAAGACAACATAGTTAACTCCCATGTATCATTACAATCTAAAGCAGTCAACTCCTTTTCTATAGCTTCTACCCACATTTTTATTGAGATACTTGTGAGTAATTATGTAGCTCATGGGTAGAAAATATATTTGCTAATGAAGCTACATACTCCTTAAGATAAGAAGGAAAATATTTAATATCAAACAAAAGGTAAGGTAAAGAAGATTGAGTAGAAAATTGATTAGTACTGTTAGTAACATCTAAAGATAGAATGGGATGTATGGAATGCACAAAATCTTGAAGCCAATATGGAGTATTTTGAGTTCTTTATAATCTTCTTAAGCCATGATCTTAAACAAAAATCAAATAAGGCTATTCTATTACAATAAATCCCGACAAATCAATAAGGGAATAAGAGAACTTAGAATCATGTACTTTAAGCAAAACATGAGGTTTTAAAGCAAAAAAACTACTTATGATCATGTGAATAGGGTTGATGCTAAAATGGAAAGACATTCTCATGAAAAACATCTTGACTAGTAAGAATTTGTTTATTTTCTATATCATACACTTTGTATCCTTTTTGTCCATGTGTAGCTTAGAAATATATACTTAACGTCTTTAGGATCAAACTTATCTTTACTAGATGGATGTTTTGCTGTGAAACATAAAACCCCATTACTCTCAAGTGGGCATATTTGGTTGTTTACCAAATGCAACACTTCATATGGGGTTTCCAACTCTAGATTAGCCATAGGCATTCTGTTTATAAGATAAGTTACAATGCGAATATATTCACCCTAAAACTCTTTAGGTAAATTGACAAGTAAACACAAAGCTCTTGAAGTGTCTAGAAGGTGTTTGTGTTTTTCTTTATACCCTCTCATTTTGTTAGGCTATATAGATCAAGGTTTGCTGATGTATAATTCCAAGGCTATAATATAGATTGACAAAACTCGTACAAAAATTTTGTTCCATTATCATTCATCACAAACTTAGGAATGATTGAAAATGATTAAAGACATATAAGAGGAATTGATCAATGACATAACCAGCTTGAGATCTATGATGTAAAGGGAAAGTGCATTTGGATCTACTACAATCATCTACATTGTAAGAAAATATCAAGCTCTTGATAAAGAAACAACTTAGTATGGACCCCAATGTCTATATAAAGAAATGTTAAAACCTCTATTAAAAGATGTTTTGATGACAATAAAATATACATGCTTAAAATGTTACTAATCAACTTATTGAGTAAGTAGAAAAGGCTGTTTCTTATGAAACTCAAAAGAATGATAAAAACCAAAAGAGAAAGATTAGAACATATATTGCTCAGAACATAAAAGGAAAGCATATATATCAAAAGCTTAAAATTATGCTTGAAGAGACTAAACAAAATTTAATGTGAAGCAAGAAAAGAAAAGTTTGAACAAAACAAGAAGGTAGATATTCCTAAGAGAAGAAGCAATGGATCAATAATATTGAAACAAAAGCATAAAAAACAAGATAAGATACAAGAAAAGTTCAGACACTAGATACAAAACAATGAAAGATTAGAAGCTAGACACAAAGCAAGAGAAAGTTTAAAAGCCAAATAGATATAATAGATAGATGAGCTTAGAAGTAATATTTGTTTAGAAGCAAATTGAATCAAAAGTTGCTTAGTAGAATGAAAAAGAGACAATTGATTGTAGGTCATGAAGTGGCATCAAGAAGAAGATAATCCGGGTAATATATCTATATTTGATTAGCTAGGGAAAACAAGATAAAATTCAAATTATCAAGCACAAATCAAATTAAGGAAATTACTAGAAGGAAAAAACCATTACTTTCTTAGAAGAAATAATAGAGGAAAGAATAAATAACACATGTCATTAATAGTCGAGCATATTTGAAGATAAAAACAAATGAAGAATTACAAAATTTTGAAGACAATGGTTAGACAATGGCTGTTACCAAGAATATAACATTTGAATGTTGGATTCAAAGGCTTTTAAAGGCATAAGACTCAAAAGTTAGAAGACACATGATATTGCATAACAAAAAAGAAGAAAAAGCGATTTACATATTTAAGAGAAAGAGAGCTAGCAAAGTTTTCTAAGAAAGTTATATGAGTTGAAGTGTTAAGTTTATTGCCTTATCTTAAGAAATCGAGCTAAAGTGTAAAGATATCTATTACAATCCTCAAGAGAGCTACTCAACTATTTAAAGTTAGTGGAGAGTTGTTTGAGAGAATAATAAGAGACTTTGTAGACTTATATGATACTGTGGTATGGATTGGGTGGTAAGATAGAGTTGTGGAAACTATATACCTCATTTTAATAAATATTAGATGAGCCGATATGGAGAACTGGATCCCCGACGTTAGGTGTTGGAAGAATGGAATGACTTATAAGGAGGAAACACTATATATCGATTGCTTGACCTTTTGATTCTTTATCTCTTTATTTTTTAGCATTATACTTTATATGTTGATTGTTTGTTTGCATTGAATATTTAATCAGAAGCATATAAAAAACTTAAAGGACTAGGGTAGATCGAACTTAAGATCAAGGATAATAGAAAGATCATATCAAAAATTAAAGTTAAGCTTTTGCACACAAATCTTTGATATAAATTTGTTAGGTTCTTAATACATCAGAAAGTAAAGCAAGTTTAGTGTTATGTTTTAAGCTTAACCATTACGAAGCAAGATCAATAGTGAAAAGTTAAATTTGAGAGGAACAATCAATTTTACCCCATCCTTCTTTTTTCTTTTTTTTTCTTTTTTTTCTTTTTTTGTTCACTAAGACCAATATTTTGTTATCAAAATAGGTTAACTAAATAAGAAAATAGATAGTTTGAGAAATAAATAATAATATTCTCCTTGCTTTTAATACTTGATTTAGCATTAAAGTTAGTTGCATCTTACCTAATATTCTTTTGATTCTTGCTCTTGTAATAATGAAAAAAGTATTAAAGACCAGAACTATTGTTAAATAAAAAAAAAGATTTAAAATAGTTTGTTTTTATTGTAAAAACTAGGTCATATAGGCAAAGAATGTCTAGATAAGTTGGAAAGCAAGAAAGAAAGTACATTAGGGTTATGCTTAATAGCTAATTCAAAAACAGATCCTATGGAAAATTTGGAATCCTGATAGTGGAAGAATATTAAATAATGTCTATGTAGAAATTGAGAAATTGTTGAGTGCACTATCTAGATCAAATGTCAAAATCTCGAGGTTGAATAATATTGAAAAAAAAAAAAAGGTAATAATAGTAATAAAGAGAAGAAGAATTTCAATGAAAATCTACTTGAAGAAAATATCCTACTTTGAAGAGAAAAGGAAGTTATGATGCATCTAAAAATACAAAATGAAACATTAAGGAGAGAAAAATCAAAATTAAATGATAAAGTCAATGGTCTTTTGGATACTATAAAAAACATGTTGAACAAGTTTTCTGAGAGTGAAAAAAAAAAATTTCTAAGGAAGGACTTAGCTATATAAAGTAGAATCTCGTAGAAGTTAAAATGAAAAAAAAGAAAGAATTCAATATATAGAGTACAATGCTTAAAAGGGAAAAATATTTACTAGAAAAGGAAGAAGGAATTATATACAAAAAGAATTATACCAACAATCGCAAAAGGCAAAAAGACGAGCAAGACAAACGTTTCATGCAAGTTGTAAGTATATAAACAAAAACCCTTGTTATTTTTGTAATAGAATAAGTCATATAAAAAGAAATTGCTTTGATAAATATAGTAACACATGGAAAAATGGTCATAAATTTAAATTAGTATGGGTAAGAAAAGAAAAATAATATATGCTAAATAAAACATTCTTTCATAAGGTGCCAAAATTTAAAACTTTTCAAAAATATCTTTTTTCAAATCTTTTGTCATTCAATTAAAACATTTATTTATCCCTCATAACCTAAAAAATTTCTTTGAACCTTGAAACCTATTCAAAAATGACACCCAGAAAGTGAACTTCTCTAAGAAGATCTAATGAAGGGGAATTCAACAACTTAGAGTCAATCTCTAATAAAGTGGAAGCATCAATGGAGAAGAGTGAGAATCTCAAGAATATTGATCTCACTTGACAAAACCTAACATGTAATTGGATCTTGGACCATCAATTGAGAAAGGTGCTGATAAATCATCATTGTAAAACTAATTAAGGTAAACAAAGTTGATTTCAATTACTTTCTTGAACAGGGGATAGATTTAATAAGTATGATTGAATTTCATGGTTAGAGAGGTTTATATAAATTGGATAAACCAATTTATGAGACATATGTGATAAATTTTATTTAAGGGTAAAAGACTCAAAAAATAAAAAACACTTGATATAGCGTAACAAAAAGGAAGAGCAAGAGATTTTATGTATTCAAAATAAAGGGAGCTAGTAAAGTTTTTTGAAAAGGTTATATGACCTAAAGTGTTAGATTTATTGTCTTATCTTGAGAACTCGAGTTAACTTATGAGGATATCTATTCCAACCCTCGAGAGAGTTACTAAGCTCTTTAAAGTTAGTGGAAAGATATTTGAAAGAATAGTAAAGGAGACTTATGTAAACTCGCGTAATCCTATGGTACAAATTGGGAAGGAAGATAGAGTCTTGGGAACTGTATACCTTATCTTAATTTCTTCAAAATTTTGAATAAATCATTGTGGAGGACTAGATCTTTGGCGTTAGGTGTTGGAAGAATAGATTGACTTATAAGGAGGACTTACTATATATCAATTGCTCGATTTTGTTATCCCTTATTTCTTTATTTTTCAGTATTATACTTTATATGTTGATTGTTTATTTGCATTAATACGTGAATATCTAATTAGAAAAATATAAAAAAACTCGAAGGACTAAGGCATATTGAACTTATGGTTAAGGATAAATGGAAAGATCAAATTAAAAATTAAAGTTAATTTTTCGCAAGCAAATTTTGATCTAAATTTGTTAGATTTCTGATAGATTAGGAAATAAAAACAAGTTTAGTGTGACATGATTAATCTTGAGTAGTAAGAAGCAAGATTAGTAGTTGGAAGTTAAAATTTGAGAGTGACAATTAATTCAATCCCTCTCCCTACTTATTTACTAGGACTAATAAACAACTAAAAAGGAAAATCAGACACATGATTACTTTTATAGCTTATGAAATTTGACTTTTTAACAAGTAACACAAATGAAATCTTATAAATTCAAATGTTTACAAACATTCAACTATTGCGGTTTCAAAATAGAGGAATCATGTAAATGGTAATGAATCAAAACAATAGATTGATCAATGTACTTTTGAATTCTATAAGACATGGATGATAGTTGCTTAGAATGATCAGAAACAAAATGAAAACTATTACTATTATCTTTAAAGAAAAGTTTATACAATCCATTTTGTGCCTTTGCTGTTGCAAAGGTTCTATAGGCTTTTTGGTTATGAAAAATTTTTAAAAAGCATCAGATTTAGCAAATAAGGATTAGTTAGAAAATATTATATGAACCAAAAGCAAATTATGTATGAATGGTGGTAAAAAAAAAAAGATTATGCAATATTAACATTGAATTAATCATGACAGATCTAGCTCCATCTACAAACATTAGGTAGTTTTATTGATATTGGTTTAGTAAGAGTTTAGATGTTACGAAGCAAACTAGGAGATGGAGTTATATGGTCACTAGCTCTTGTATCCACTATTTAATAAGTCATCTAACTATCAAAGCATCAGAATAAAAAGAAGAGTTTGATGTGCTTGAAGATTGCATATTATTGGCCATGCCTATCTCTTGCATATCCATATTCTTCATCATCTTTATCATGTCATGATAAATACTTTGAATAAAGTGCTTGCTTGCATGCAAAATTCTGACGTGAAACGTTGCTACTAGAGCCCTACTCATCCTTATTATTGTTAGAAATACAAGACAAATGCTCAAAAGGAGTATGTAAGATGATTCCTTTTGCTTATTATGACAAAATGAAGCAAAAGTGGTTTTTCCTTCACAAATCTTTTACCTCTTGTACCATTTAAGGTAACCAACTACTTAGAAACGATTCTCAATTATGTGCCTCTCATTATGACAATTTTTACAAAACACCTTTACCTTTGTTCCTTTATTTTATCTCTTATTTGCTATGAACTTGCTGTGGTCTATTTTCTTAGAATAAAAGGCTAAACATTTCAGTATCAAGTGATGAGGTTGAAGTAACTTATCAGTGCTTCTTAATCTATTATAACTAATTAAAAAGCTCTACTAACCAATGAAAGTAGATTAATAGATGGAATCTAATTTCTTATGCCTTCATAGGATTTGTTCAATCCCATAAGAAATTTGAATAAATTTACTTCTAGATTCAAACTTCAAAATTCTATCTTTTAAATCACAAGTACAATATTCCATCCTACCACAATTGCACATGGATAAGCATGTAAAACTTGAAGCTCCTCTCAACACTTCTTGAACTTATTAAAAAATACTTTGACATTATTATTGCCTTGTTTTAAACTGCATATTTCATATTGCAATTGAAACACAAAAGATCCACTAGCAACTCTAGATTGCTCAATAATTTTGTTCCATAGCTCTTGTGCAGACTAAGTGTACATTAAATTATGAGATAAATCACTTGTCATCGAGTTTAAAATTTAACATCTTACTATATAATCACTTCTAATCCACTTAATTGCATCTAGTGAATAATTAGAGGGTTTTACAATTGTTCCTTTGATAAAAGCAAAATGTAATTTGGCTATGTCATTTTCACGGATCTACTCCAAACTAAGAAATTATTCCCATTGAAAACTATACTTCCAATTATTATGTTTCGATTATCCAAGCCAGAAAGATACAAAAGAATCCATGATTCCTTGTTCTCCAACAATATTGTAATCGAAACTAACCAAAATCTTCAAAGCAAATGTAGAAATATATGAATTATTAGTTCAAACCATAGTGACACCATGTAAAATTCAGATCAATCTTCATTGTCCGCTCAGATTACAGATTGAATCAAAGAAATTAATGAAACTCAAATGTAACAATAAAATGAAGTGCTCATGTTCTGTTCTTTGTATAGAGTATAATATTTAGTTGAACAAGATCGATTTTTCGTCATAAGACTACCACTGCTATTTATATCTTGAGCTAAGTAACTGTAACTAACCGATCAGTAACAATAAAATAATAAAATGCTAACACCTATCTATTCTATACACTTGAGATGTGTAAATAAACCAGAGTACGTGTAACTTTTTAGAGTCAATGTCATCCATCATTATTTAGGAAATATACTTGTTTTGATATAAGATTTTTAGATTTTTAGATCCTCATTTCTTTTGATGTATTTTGTCGGTAGTCCAATTACTTTGTGTCTAAATTTTTTTCTTTTTAATTTTATTACTTTTATGCTAACTGAAGTCACAGTTTCGGCAAAGTTGCAGTTCAAAAAAATTGTTACTAACTTTTATAGGAAAATTAAAATTTTTGTAGTACAAGCACTCATCCTTTGAAAGGTTCAACTTGTTTGACCAAGGAAGCCCCCTATTGCGCTTTCAAATAGGGCAAGGAGTAAGTCGATTTGGTTTAAAATTGCATTGCAGGTGTCCAAACTCACATTTACTCTTAAACTATGAAAACAGAAAAGGATGGATGAGCGTTCGAAAATGTTGTGATTGATGCTATTTTGAACCGACAAAAGAGGGGTTTTAAATCCTTAATTAATAACCGAAATTGGTGGTAAATGCACCGATTACCATCATGAAGTTTTGACAATTTTGTAATTTAGTATTTATCCCCCTTCATATAATATTATAACCTGTGACAGCTTCCATTAATACATAGGAATCCCTTGATAAGAGGGTCGCTTCAACAAATTCTATAATTGATGGCTCTATCTGTATATGAAAGAAAAGTACAAATATAAAATTATATAAATTAAAGGTATTAGTATAATTCCGATATTTTAGGGTGGATTGGTTTGATACCTAAATTAAATCAGCGATCGGTTTTTTATTTATCATTTAACTTTTTGGCATTGGTTTTCATTAACTGAGTGACGTTATTCAAGCAATTACATGCTAGACACAAGATCAATCGAATCATGTAAGTTTGCCCTAACTCCAACTACGCATGCTCAAATTGCACAAGTTAATTCCGTTGTCATAATTACTTGGCCAATTAAAAAAAAAAAAGAAATTATTAACCAGCACGGCAATTGCTAAAAAATCAAATAAAAAAGAAATATATGTCATCGAAAAATATGAATTTTTATTTCTTTAAATAACTAATAAGCGCTTAAAACGGCTCGTTAATGTGGTCTTTAAAACAAGCAGAAGAAATTGGATTCATTTTCCCAGGCCAATAACAATATGATATGTAGTTAAGTTGTCAAAATCTCGAAAGTGAAAAAGATTGAGTAGATTGATAAATCTCACCAACTTAACAACAACCCTCTCAAGTCTCAACTTCAATCCCAATCCATGAAACAGATGGCCATTTTCACCGAAGGTAATGCTGGTGAGTTTTAATTGCTTGCTTTCTTGGTGGCTTCCTCTATTTTAGGAACGTATCATCGGTCTATCCGAGCTTTTAAGATACACGCACTTTTAAAACGCTGTACCTTTCGATTTTATTAGATATTGCTTGTTTTTCAAGGCTTGATATTTGTCACCCACGGTTGCCTTCACTATCAAGGAAAAGTACACTAAAATATAAATGAACTCCGGCCCTCCATTTCATCCATATTTTTGAGGTGGCGTTGATGGGTTTTTTTTTTTAATAGTTCAGTATCTTATAAACCAAGTTCATTTTTATAAACTTTTTTCCAACAAGAATTAAACTTTCTTCCGATATATCTAGAGTTAAATGATGAGAAAATATTCAATAACTACCTAAACTTTTTATACTTTTGGCAATTTTACATCTCAAGTTTTAAAATATTCAATTAATATACCAAATTAAAAGCATAGTTGCTATTGCTTCTTTCTCATTTTTTGGTTACTAATTGTTATCGGTTAACAATGGATACCAATAATTACATGACACATCTAATTTTTAATTCCACAAAACTTAATTAGCTAATTAGATGCTAATCATGAATCCACATCAAGAAAAAATATGCATATCGTTAGTAAAATATAAAATCGAAGTAGCTGAAATAAAATAAGTTGATACAGTAATATATCAAAACAAAGCAAATTAAATTAAACTGCACAACTATATAAAATCAATCGCACTAAAATTACATGTGTCGACATACTATTGTTTTTTTAATGATGATTGGGCTTATGATAACAGTTAGGTAATAAAGAAAAAAACTAAATTTTTAATTAGATACATAATCGACAACTTAAAACCGGAGGTGTAAAATTGTAGAAACATGTGAAGTTTAGGGAATAGTTATCACATTATCCTTTATTTGATTTTATACACTCGAAAAATAGCTTAGATTTGAAAATATCTAAAAAAAATTTGAATTTTATACATTAAAGTTCAACAATTTTCACTTTTAGTAATCAAATCCTAAAATTTTAAAAAACTCCACGATTAGGACCTTCCAGACTATTTGATAATTAGTAAACCTGCTTCTATATATATATACTTTTCCTTTTGAAAAATACAAATCAAGTCCCAATATTTATAGTTGTAGCAATCAAGTACTTATGCCTTTTTAAAAACGTACAATCATGGCCTAACATTCCATTTGGCATTAATATAATATACGCTTATATTTTTGCTTGCTACATGATGCTTTTGAGGCATATTAAGTCAGTAAAGTTTTCTATTACTTTTGTTTTAGCTTGAGGCCCTCATTGCATTAAAAGGTCTAGGACGTGATTATCAAAATAGAAAATTTAGGAGTTGCTTGCAACTGCAAGTTTTAGGACTTGATCCGATCGGGAAAATGCAAGAAGTTCTACGACATTCAGACATATTTCTCGCTTGACTTGCCACGTGGCATGATGTGTCGCGAAAACTAAATTAAAAGATAAAATAGTTCTGAAAATTCAAGAAATTAAAAACGACGACATATATTTGGCATTTCGAGTACTCAAATCATGAAGGTTTTTTTTTTTTTTCATACTCAAATCGTGAAGGTCGAAGCTATTAAACTTTCATTTTGTTTTTCATTTTTCTTAAAACTCGTGATTCTTGTCATTACCTACGTGAAGCATCCGTTATATATTGCCAAGCCATGTGTTTAAAAAATACAAAGGAAAAAGAAAAAGACCAAAACGAGGAGAAGAAGAAGAAGAAGACAGTGTAAGCTTGATGGAGTCCCAAGCTTTATCACCAAGATTCCCAACTGTATAAATTATACAGTTAAAAAAAAAATACTAAACTTTAATTTAAGTATGGATTTATCTTTTGAATTTTAAAAGTGTAGTTTAAATTTTAAAACCTTCTAAATACTGATAAATTAATAAATAATTCTTGTAGGTAAAAAATAAAATCTTAAACTTTAATTTTGATGTGAAAATACTTTCTAACTTATTAAAATGTGCGTTAAAATTCTCTAAACTTTGATTATTGTATGAATTTTTTAATTAAAAGAGAAAAGATCTTTTATATTGTTAATTTATTCGATTTATATCCAATTCAAATTTTATATGGGTTATTTATAATTTCTCTAAAGAAGATTGTATAATGTAGAAAATTTATCACTAATTGTGAATAAAATTCAAAAATTTGAAAGTTTACGTCTTAGCATGCAAACTCATGGTACAATTAAATTATATGACACGGTGCATTTATAATAATATGGGCCTATGGCGCAAGCATTACGTGGTGTTGTGTCCACTAACAGTAACATAGTTGATAACTATAAATTGTTAAGCACAACTGATCCATCAAGAAAACAAAACAATAATAGAAAAAAAAAAAAGAAAAAGTAAAAGTAAACTGGGATTTGTTAGAGAAGTTAAACAATGAAGCCAACTGATGTATCATCTTCTTGTATGGTTTTTTAATGAAAAACAGAACAAAAGAAGAAGTACGTAAAATTTAAAAAACAGCTGCTTTGTTAGGTTTGTTGAGAGCTTGAGTAAAATATGTAATGTTTGGTATGCCAATAATGGAGTTCAGTACAATGGACAAGATCCGACGCTAAACTTTCAAATTAAATTACTATAATCAAGATAAACAATGAACCCTAAGATGCTAAAATCTATTGTATGTTACATAGTACGAAGTGTTTTAGAGAGGGTATTGAGTTCTAGAATAGGTGTCATTTCCAAATTCTCGAAATTTGCCTTTATAGAGAAGTGATGTATGAACTTGTAAGAGTTATTTAAAAATTTATTTGGAATTTAGATTTTATATGATGCTATAACCTTCAGTTTCTTGGATACTTAATAATTCCTCAATATATGCTTATATGCAGGATACCATATATTTAAATTTGATAATTTTGATGGAAATTCAACCAAGTTAACCTAATTTATAATTTATGCAATAGTAAACCATTTAGTGAATTTATTTAAAATTTTCCATTTATGTCCACATTATGGTTTATTTTTGTTGTATTTTGTTACCAATTTGTATCTATTTAAATTTGTAATATTTATATATATATTTTTGTTATTTTTCTTTTAAACATATTTTAAATAGCATGATTTTGAATCTGGATTGCTAATGATATTGCAGCTATCAAAATAAAAGTAAGGTTATCCTTTTGAAAATTCTTGCATTTCACCTAATATTATTTTGTATGTTATAGCTTATAGTCGCAACAGCCGCTTGCTCTATTTTAGCAATTGAGATAAATATACGAAGCAAAGATGAGGGATAAATGTATAATTTCGAAATGACAAGTTTGCTATATTACAAAAAAAAAAAAAAAAAAAAAAGAACCAATTCATTTTTCTACATCTCGAATGTCTTATTAGGGGTTTTAAGAACAAACTTTTTCTACACTTTAAAAAACGAATTACATAAAAGCAAATGCATAAAAAAGAAAAGAATTTGTTTGATTCTATATGAGCAGGTACCTTCAAAATACCCATCCTCGTTTCGGTTTTTGGATTTAGTAATCTCGTTAGTGGGGCATACATTGAGTTGCTGATCGGGAGCAACATGAACAAATCTCCCGTCTTCTAAAAGCAAAACCAACGAGAGGGTCTTCTCACAAGTCAGAACAAACAAACATGACATAATCAAACATTTGGGGATAGCCTTGATATTATTCTACACAAGAAGCCTAGGAATCTTGTATGTAGCCACATGTTTTGTCTATTAGCTAAGCTGGAACCTTCACGGGGTATAAGAATCGCATCAAAATTGCAATTTAAGCTAGATAATTTGTTCATGTATATACAACACACACACATCTGATTGATTTATAAGAGTAGAATGGAATAATTAATCCTTCCCATAAAGCTAACACTGTGTTTGATATCTTATGAGAAATTCCTATTGCTGTGGAATAAGAAATTATAATTCTTTTAAAGGATAAAAGAAATTAGTTATTCCTATTGTTGTAGAACCTATTAATGTTCACTAATTTTAGCTTTCAATTTTTTTTTTTTTTTTTTTTATAATATTGGTTGAGGTAATTAGGAAATCTAATCAATTAACCACCATGAAAAGATTTCATGGAACTGATTATAGGATACACTTTCATAATAATTAAAAAAACCATGTAGGCGTAGGACTAATTGCAACATAATCCTTTTATACTTTACAATTGTTTGATTGATCATCAGAAAGGTAATTCCTCACGGTGCTCCTTACATAATTGAGGTTTTCACCATAAAATAAAAGCATTTTGACGAGTTTGAGGAGTTACTCCAAATTTCAACAGTTTCATTAAGAATTCTATAATTATATTTACATGCAAAGGAAAAAGAAGGTTATTATTTATAATATATATATATATATATTTTTTCGATAACATATAATGAAGGTTGGATTAAAAGAGAATATTTTTTCCTTCGGATTTGCTGCTTTTTCTTTTCTTTTTTTTTTTTTTCCTTCCTTTGTGTGTTGGAACAAATTGATTTGATATTTGAAATTCGAAGCAAGGATGGTTTTTCTTAGATGGACCACCGTGGGACGTAGACTTTTGAATATTTGAATAAACAGCTTGTGTAAAGCCCTTCCTTGTGGACCCAAATAACAACTAGCATAAATTCATGGTCATGTTACTATGATTTGTTTGGGATGAGATCCTTCTCACTTGGTTTTCCACATATTATCACTGGAATAAACGTACTAAAATTTTCTGTATTTTCCTTTTTTTTTTTTTTTGACAAACTTTAAATTTTTTCATTTTATAATTTAGTGTTTATACTTTCTATTGAATTATAATTTAGTAAAAATTTAAATATTAATTTACCAATCATATCAAATCAAATGTACATGCAAAAATTGTACCCATATATATATAAGTGCATAGGTGAAGAATAATAATTCTATTATAACATTATGAAGCCAATCAAACGTGCTATAAAAGTACAGACATTAAATTGTTAAAAAAAAAATATAGATACTAAATTTTTAAAATTAAAAATAAAGCTAAAGTGATGTAAATTAAAGCAACAAAATGATTTACATTCGATCTTTTTCTTTTAAATCACTCTCTCTCTCTCTCTCTCTCTATAGTTGATTTAGTTTTCTTAAATGTCTTGTCATCATTTGACATGAAGGGAAACTATCGGATGACATCAGGTTTGCCGATCTCTTACTTAGCATCCATCAACGGTGGGGATGCGTGACTTACGAGTGATTAATGTTGAATATTCCGCACTTATCCTACAGGGAAATGTCTCTTTTATGGTTTAGTTACAAATAAGCCCTAGATAATGGTTGTATGTAGTTTCAATTACATGATTTAAGCAACATATGGTTATTCCTATTCTCTTCTAATCAAATTAAAATAGTCATGATAGGGGTTTTGCCCCATAAAAAAATAAAAGAAAAAGATATAACTAGATTAATCCTTATAGGATAACCAATATGTCCAACCCTACAATCATTGGATAGGTAGTTTTTTTATAAGATTTTGAGTTTTATTGAAAAGTCTAATAAGGTTTTAAGTTCAATTTTGAAACTGAAATAGAATCCAATGGAAAACTTTAGTCTAATAAAAAATAATAGGATAAACTAATATTAATACTTGTAGTAAATTAAGGATGCAAGCGGGTGGATTTTTATAAAGTGCTCAACTCACTTGACCTAACAACTAATTAATAAAGTGATTCTCTATAGAGTTTTTGTATAGGTTTTTGATACAGGGTAAAAGACCCAATGGAGTCTTTTTTAGAGTTTTGAAAAAATCTTGCACGAGATCTATTCGGATTTGAGTTTTATGAAAACTTATCTTGATTGCAATCCTTATATGCAAACCTTATGCTTGATCATAGGGCTTAATTGAATTGATAAACTATGAAAACCATAACTCAAAGGTGCAAAATTAGACCGTGAAATTTCCTTATTGTCGTCTTGGGTATTTATCGATAGTAATTACACTTTACATGTATTAAACCAGCAAAATGAAATACTATGAGGGAACATTGTAGTGTTGTTCGACGTGATCATTCCAATACTTAAGTTAATAGTGAATTCTTAGAGAATAAAGGATGCATGGATGTAATGAGCAAGCTTAGTGCGTAAAGTATAGAGAGCTTTACCTTTAGGTGGTAATGGGGTATTTATAACGAAATAGAGTCAGCAATTGGAAGGCAGTTAGTGAGAGAGATTCTCTCCTGCAAGAGTGGGAGAGTAGGGTCGTGGTATCCGACGTATCCCACTTATATTGGAGGTGGCTGTTAACTTGGTATCTTATTTTTATCTTGTGCATTCTAGCTATTGAAAAGCTCTTTAAGCTCGGATCAACGAACCATAAGTGGCAAGGCATGTTAGATCTGGATGGGCTTAAAGGGCTCATGTCTAAAGAGCCCTATCAACACTTGCCTCCCCACAATCTTATTGCTAAAGCGAATGCATGGAGAAGGGATACATGGGCTACTTAGGTGTGTGGTTGGTCTGACTTAAAGGGACTTAAGGTGGTGATAGAGTGCCGATATGGTGAGGGTATAGGTTCAGCCTAACAGTAGGTTGAGGCGGTGATGCGTGTGGCAGTAAATACTTGGGTTAAAGATGTTCAAGGTGGGACGACCCGAGGTCATTAGCAACTATCCCGAGGCGAAGTGCTGGTGACCCAGCAGGACGGAGCCTCGATTGAGGTGTCAAAGCAGGACACCTTTGCATCTTATTGGGTAGGTGATTCGAGGCTTTAAGCTAGTCTTGGTCGAACAGCACTCATCATGGACCGGGCAGGCACGATTATACCGTACCTTTATCATGCGAATGAGGTAGAAGTTGGAGGGACCATAAGAGAAACTTCTTATGGAAGAAAATTCTTCAAATTCTGACCCAAGCACACTTGTTTTTTTATATATTTAATGTGATGTAATAGGTGTTCTGTCGTAGTAGACTAGCGTGTAGCTAGATGCATTGCCTTTTAAAGATGACCGTTTGATTAAAACTCACTCCACATGTATGTTTTGTAGCATTCCAAGGGATTTGTGTTTATACAAATCCCGATAATCGCCTATACGGTTTCCTAGATATTTGGCTAGTTAGCTTATAAACAACACAATCTCAATGAGAGATTACTTTTCTGCAATCTCTTTGTTTTATTACTTTGAATTCAACTCTTGCATCAAACTTTCTTTAAGAGCTTTTCAAACTTGAATCTTCATCATCGCCTTTAGCAACCATGTTAGCTAATACACGTGAGGTGGGTTCTGACTTGTCATGGTGCAACATTTTTTATTCCAAATCAACAAAGAGTGATCCCTCCCGAGTGGGAGATGACGAAATATCGTTATTGGCACAACTTAATAAGCCTATTAGGATGGTAGTAGAGGCACTGGATAGGGCCAGCCTAATCAATCCCATCTTGAGAGATATATATGCATATGCCTCCTTACCCCTTCCTAAGGATTTGTTCAATGCGCCTGGAGTAAGTAAGGGGCCTAGTGGTTGGGTAAGTAAGAGCAAAACCTCTGCCCTTAGTTGGATTCTAGGTAACTTTGTCATTGAGGCCATCCTTGGGTAGCAGTTACTATTATCAAGCAGGGATGAGCAAGTGTCTTTGCTATCGGGGAGGCACTTAAGGTATTTGAGAAGTGTTTGGAGTTTGGGTAATACCTCCCTCTAAGTTGCTTTGAGAGAGAATTCTTTGACTACCATCGGTGTAGTCCGGTGTAAGTCCCTCCTAATGGATAGAAGGTGTTAAAGGCTTTCCAGGTGCTTTATGGGTACCTGGTTGTGAGGGCAACTCCCGAGCTTTTTAGTTATTTTTGCATGTGGAAGAGCATCAGAGGGTGGCCTTACCTCCAACCACATCCGGGAAAGAAGTTGTTCTGTGGCCTCATGGATTTAAGAAAAGCTAGTAGGATGAGTACGTGGTGGTCAAGCTGCCTGAAGAGGCAAACTTTTGAATGCGATGGACTAAGATAGTTCAGACCAAAGGTCAACAGGGGCTTAGTCCTGGTGATGTAAAGGCTGTACAAGAGATTTAAGCCTTCATAGCCCTCAAACACGACCAAGTAATAAATGCTGTAGAGACCATAGAGAGATACTTTAGGTATCCGATCTCCAAGCTGTTCCCCAACATGAAGAAAGCCATGGTAAAGAAATGAGTGGAAGATATAGGTTTGTTCCTTTTGTGAATGACTTCGTCGGTTGTGCTAGTGTAGGGATGCTTTATCTAACACCTTTTTTAAAATGGGGGATCTTCCTTATCCGTACTGTTTCATGGTAGAGTTAGCGAATGGTAGTAGTTGTTTCTTTTGTTTTTGTCTCATTTTCTTTTCTTCATTTTTTCTCATGGCTTCAATCTATTTTTACAAGCAAAAATTTGGTCGAGAGAGTTTCTTGTCCCTTCATAGACGAGCTAATGAGCTGCTAACAAGCAAGAGCCAAGGTATCCGAGTCGAAGGAGAAAACTGTACAGGCGAAGCCAAGGGTTAAGGAGACCAGTAAGGCACAATTGATGGCTATTCCTTAAGAGATTGCCATTTGTATCCGGGATGAGACGCTAGATGCAGAGCCTTTGGGAATGGCTCTTCTGACCCCTATCCTCATCCTCACCATCGAGGAGCTAGAGGTTCAGGTGTTTACTCTTCCTAGGGTAAGGGAAGAAGAGATGGCGGAGGTTGCTACCTTACTTGAAGTGGTAGGGCAAAAAAGGAAGGTTCTCAAAACGGCTAAGGAGATAATACAAATTTATAGATGAACATATGAACTTGATATCCTATGTAACCAAAAAGGGGTAGGTTCGAATCATAAGATGGCTCAAAAAGTAAATGATAGTTAAGGGATGAGCAGGGATTCCCGTGCACTAATGATGGATATGACGTACCAGTACCTCGCACAAGCTTGAGTCACACTTGATATGACGCATAAGTATGGCCAGAGGTCACTCACTACTAGTCCACGCTCAATGGGCTAGATAAGAGTAGCTCAAGAGTAAGTAAAAAAAAAACACTTAGCTTCATGAACTCAACCCATTTGGCTTATCTTCGGGACAATTTTGGTTAGCTCTTTAGATGTCTCAAGGATTCATGATCGGTGTAGATCACAAATTCCTTGGTTAGCAGATAGTATTGTCATACCGTTAAGGCCTAGATTAAGGAGTAGAACTTCTTGTAATAGACAGAGTAGTTAAGTGTAGCTCCTTGAAGTTTTTCACCGAAGTAAGCAATAGGTCGGCCTTCTTGCATTAGTACAACATCTATGCTTAGTCTGGACGCATTACATTCTACTTTGAACACTTTGTCAAAGTTCGGCAAAGCTAAAACGGGGGTAGTAGTTAGCCTCTCCCTCACTTCTTGAGAACTCCTTCGCTCCTTCTCTCCCCATCTGAATTCAACATTCTTCTTTAAGAGTTTGATGAGTGGGGCCATAATTGTACTAAAATTCTTTATGAATCTATGATTGAATGATGCCAAATCGTGAAAACTTCTCACATCAGCAAAATAGGTCGGCTCAAGCCATTCTATGATTGCTCTTATCTTCTCATTATCGACTAGGATGCTACCTTTGCTCACAACAAACCCTAAGAAGATCAACTTGGGTAGGCAAAAGTTATACTTCTTCAAATTGGCGTAAAGCTGTTCTATTCGAAGTTTTGCAAAGACTTTTCAGAGATGTTCCTTATGAATCTCTAAGTTGGGGTTGTATACTAAAATGTCATCAAAATAAACTACGAAAAATCTCCTTATGAATTCTCGAAGCACATGATTCATGAGGCACATAAATGTGTTTGGCGCATTGGACAGTCCAAATGGAATTACAGGCCATTCATATAAACCATGTTGTATCGTGTCTTGAATGTAGTCTTCCACTCATCACCTCTGCGCATTCGAATATGATGGTATTTAGATTTAAGGTTGATCTTGGAGAATACTCTTACTCCACTTAACTCATCTAGCATGTCATCAAGGTTGGGTATGAGATACTTATATTTGATGGTAATTTAATTGATCGCTTGACTATCCATATACATCCTCCAAGAACCATCCTTCTTTGGCATTAACAAGGTTCATATAGCATTAGAGCTAAGGGATTTGCACACATACCCTTTCTTCATAAGGTTGTCTACTCGCCTCTACAGCTCGGCGGCCTGTTTAAGATTTAGCCTATAGGTAAGCTTGTTTGGTAATACGGTTCCTGGCTGTAAGTCGATTGCATGCTTGATGCTTCAGATTGCGGGTAGACCCTTTGGTAACCTCTTTAGAAATAGGTCGACAAATTCCTCTAGTAAGGTTTTTACCTCGGTAGGCGTCTCTTCGGGTCTCAACTCTAGAATTCTTTAGACCAGCAGATAGGTCGGTTCTTCGAGCTCCATGTCTTTCTTCAGTTCGGCTCGAGTCAATATCAAAGCCTCTTTTTTTAAGGCTTGGCTCAATTGGGACTGTATGACCTTTACTTATTCGGTAGTCATAGGGCTTAATTTCATCGTCTTGCCTTCATGCTCTATAGAACATGTATTCTTCCTTCCATCATATATAACTGCTCAATTAAACATCTATGGTTGTCCAAGTAGAATATAGGATGCACTCATGGGTAGCATATTACATAGCACTTTGTCTCGGTACTTGCCAATGCAGATCAGTACAAACACTTGCTTATTCACTTATAGGGCTCCCTTATCACTAAGCCATTGAAGCTTGTAAGGTTTCGGGTGGGGTATAGTCGACGATTTCAATTGTTGGACCATGAATGTAGAGGCTACATTGGTGTAGCTCCTACTGCCCATGATCAGCGCACACAGTGAATCATTAATCTTGCATCCAATATGGAAAATATTTTCTCTCTATTTGTCTTTTGGCATAAGACTAACACTCATTGTCCTCCTCAACACTAGAGTAGTCAGCATAAAGTTGCCTTCCTTATTATGGATAACTTCCTCCTCGAACAACTCGATCTGTCCACCTTCTTTCAAATCCTCTACTTCTTCATCAAGACTATCGACTTCAACGGTCGATACCTCGCCTCGAATCACTATTGTTCACCTGTTCAGACACTAAGCGGCCATGTGTCCAAATCTTAGGCATTTGAAACACTTGATTTCATTCATCTTCCTCCTTGAACTCTAACCCTTCTCAAAATTCCTCGAGGGTTCCTTCTCCTTGACTTGGGTAACCAGAATGGGTCGGGTCTCAACAACCTTACTTAGCTTTGTTCACACAGGTTTGCTCGAAACAGTTCAACTATTGCCTAGTCGGCTGACTGGTGGTCGGAACCTTCCTATTCAGTGCCTTTCTATTCTCTAGGTGGTTCGAATCGCATCGTCGAGCATTCTAATATCTAAGGTTTCTAAGACATCCCTAATCTTATACTTCAATTCACTGATGAATCGAGATATAGTTCGATCCTTTGGCTCTATGACTTCACATTGGATCATTAACATTTGAAATTACTTAACATAAGTGTCTACACTTGATCCTCCTTATTTGAGCTCTTATAGTCTTTTGAAGGCATCCTGTAAATAATAGCTTGGTACAAACCTTCTCCTCATAACCCTCTTCATTTCATCCCAACTCCTAATCTCTTGTTCTCCTTCCCTTCTTTGAGTGGCTTGCAAGTTTCTCCACTATAAGGCGGCATAACTAGTGAACTCCAGCATAGCAAATCTAACCTTTGCATTGTCGAACACATCATGGCCTTCAAATTGCTTTGCAATCCTATCTACTTAATCTAGGTAGTTTTCAGCATTGCTAATTCCAAAAAAAGTTGGGATATGCATCCTTAATGCTTCGACCTTAGGGGCTTGTACATTTCTTTCTTCAGCCTCATAATATTCTTTTGCATCATCATCTTCTTCCGCTTCTCCCACAATCTCTTCAAGCACTAGCCTTCGTTTAGCATCTCTACCAACTCCTTCAGCTCAAGGTGGTCGAGCTGGGGCATTAGCTTAGCTAAATTAACCATTGCCTTACTATTGTTGCTCACGTTCTCTAATGGGGCTATTTCTAACTCGTTGCCTATCTTTTTGGATAACAGATACCAAACTAACTACCAAATCGATAAGCCTATCCAATTGATCATCCACTGACTGAGGTGTGAAGCTTCCTTCTTGCCCTTGTCTATGTTGAGTACCACTTTCTTGGTTTCCCAAAGTTTCTTGAACATTTGAGTCTGATATTGATGGCCAATTCATAAAATTTATGTCTATCGATGCTACTAGGAGATCAATAACCAATACTCCAGTCATGACAACTACACAACAAACAAACAGTCAACCACACTTTATTTTGTGTTTCAAAAACAAGGGAAAACAAAGCATAAAACAACTCTCAACTTCTAAACTTCAATGCTAACAATAGAACCGTTATCTCACGGAAGCAGTAACAAACTAAAAGAACACAACAGCAAAATCTAGCTTGGTTGCCTCTGGAAGCCTTAATATATGACTCTCGTGAGAGCTTTTGATCGCTCTGCATACCTCTACCTTGGTTGAGGCCGAGAATTTTGCCTTCAAGTGAAGGGATGATGTGATAATCCTGAATGCATTTAAACTTGGTCTTCCCAAGAGAGTGTTGTAAGGCGAGGGGCAATCGATCACGACAAACTCTATTGGTCGTCATGCTACGTGATTGTCATTGCTAAGCTCCATACCTAAAGTAATGATCCCCTTGGCTTGGATGGTGCTTCCATTGAAGTCGATCATGTTGTAGTGGTACGGTTGCATCTTCACCGGTAACTTCTTCCTTATCCTCTCATGTGTATGGAAGAAAAGGATATCGGTGGAGCTGTTGGTGTCTACCATTATTTTCAGGACCTCGAAATTTGCGATCCTAGCCCTTATGACTAAGGCATCCTGATGGGGTGGGTGGGGTATCTACCCTTTCTAAGTCTTTATCAGAAAAGGAGATAGAAGTATCTAGCTTCTATCTCTTCTCCCTTACTACTAACACCTCTGACAGAGCATTAACCAAGTTATTAGTGCTTGGCTGTCTCCCAAGGTATAGGCCCCTAACTATTATATTGATAACACCATTAGGGGCACGGTTGTTGTGGTAATCAGTGTTTTGTTCTACTTTAGCAACATCAGTCCACCGCCTTCGGGGTACTTGGTCCTTACCATCATCAGAGCGGTCATTATTCCTCGGTTGGGCTACATACTCATTGAAGAAGCCTCACTGAATGACATATTCGATTGTGTTCTTCAACTGGAAGCATTCATCTATAGTATGGTCATGATTGTCATGGAACTGACAGTACTCATCCAAGTTCTGACGACTAGGGTTCCCCTTCATCTTCAGGGGTCTTTGTAACATGTTCTTATACTTCACTTCAGAATAAAATTAGGCTATGGGTCTATTCAAGGGCATGTGCAGTATGCAAATATGAAGGGGGAGCGAGTTTCACTATACTTGGTACTTCTTCTTCCCAGAGCTCTCTCCTTCTAATTTACTTGACAACCTATCGTCGAGGTGATTTTTTACGGACGATTTTTCCTTAGCCTGCTTTTGCGTTCGATCTCTCTTAGTTGACGTCTTGCTTAGTATGAATGTTGTCCTTTTGGTTGATGTACTTCTAGGCCTTATTCTAGAAGCTGGCTAAGGCCTTCGGCTTACACTTTGCAAGTGATTGGAAGAAGTCTCCTGAAGGTTGGATGCTAAGCTAAGTAGTATGGACAATGACTCACTTTTTCCAGTTGAGGGATCTCAACTACAACATTGTTAAACCAGGCTACATAGTTGAGCAAAGATTCACCTTTGTCTTACCTTATCAGGTATAAGGACAATGTGTCCGTACTAACCTTAAAGTGGAGGCTGAACCTCTACGCCAAGTCATCAAAGGAGCTGATAGAATTGTTGGGGAGGCGGTTAAACCATATTCGAGCTACTTTCCTCAAGGTACTTGGGAAAGCCGTGAACATTATGGCATCCCCATGACTATGAAAGTTCATGAGGTTGCAAAGGTAGAGGAGGTGATTATCAAGGTCACTGTGCTATCATATTGGTCCAGGGATGGAAGTTTACTATTATGAGGCAACATTTCGTCTTGGACGCCCCTAGTGAAGGGAGTCTTGTTGCTGGTGACCAGTTCGACGTGGCCAGTAGCTTTACTCCCTTGTCACTTGGAGAGTCTTCTTACCATTGTGCGAAGCTCATTGAGGTTGACATCATCTACTGGATGAGCTCGACATGCTGCTAATTGACCTGATACTCCTTGCGAGTCAGCTACTTGCTTATTACCAATTAGAGGTTAGTTATAGGTAGCTACAGACCTTACTGGCTAGTGCTGTAGTAGGGGATCAGGTTGCTTATCCCTGCCATTTTGCTAGTGCTATTGGTGGTTGCTCTGCCTAATGCGAGCATTCGAGGCTTCTGGGGGGTGAGTTTATGTGCTACACCTCTTAGCTTCTTTGAGGTGAGTGCGAAATAACCTGTTTTGAGTAGCTAACTCCTCAGTTAGGCATTCCGTATACTCCAAGCGCTCCTCTATTGTTGCCTTTAGGAGGGGCTAATTGCTTGCAAGTTAGTTATTCACCAACTAGCAGTTTTCTTGCTCGTTGGGATAAGACATGATATTTGAGAATTGTGTTTAGGGAATGTATTTAGTGTTTTTAGGGTTTTTTCATGTAGAAATTTATTTTCCCACAAACGGCACCAAATGTTGTCTCAAGGTATTTGCCGATAGTAATTAGGCTTTGTACGTAATAAACCTGCAAAACAAAACATTGTGAGGGGACATCAAGGTGTTATCCGGCGTGGCCACTTTGATACTTAAGTCGGTAGTGAATTATTGGAAAGTAAAGGATGTGTAGGAGTAATAAGTAAGCTTAGTACTCAAAGTGTAGAGAGCTTTACCACAATATAGTGATTGGGTATTGATAATGGAGTAGAGTTAACAGTTGGAAGGCAATTAGTGGGAGAGAGGAAGGCCGTTAGTGGAAGAGATTCTCTCCCGCAAGTATAGGAGAGTAGGGTTATGGTGTTTGACGTATTCCACTTATATCGGAGGTAGCTGTTGACTTGGTACCTTATCCTTATCTTGTCCATTCTAGCCATTGAAGAGCTCTTTAGGCTCAGTCAATCCGAGCTTAGGGCGTGGGCCTAGGGCGACGAGCTTCAGGTGGCAAGGTGCATAAGATTTGAATGAGCTTGAGGAGCCTATGTTTAAAGAGTTTTGTTAACACTTATATTAGTCACGGTTTAGTTTAAGGAGATCGATTTTAACTCCTAAAATCGAAGGAAAGTGGTTTGAACTTTGAACTTTGAACTATAACTCACTAACTTTGTTAAAAGAAAGGAAAAAGGTCTTGTATTATGTAGGAAGTCTCCAGCCTCTATTGCACTTTTATACCTAATATTTTCTATCTCTTGTTATTTAATTTAATTTCATTTTCATCAAATCTAAACTTGTGATAATCCTAGAAACTTCGAAATTTGTATTTAATTATTTGTATTTTTGTTTATATTAGTAGATAATAAATAAGCTAAAAAGTCAAATTCAATATACATGCCAAACATGGAAAGTATATGAAAATAGCGATTTTGTAGGGAAAAAAATAAGAAGAAACTAACGAACTTTCACTTAAAAAGTGGATGTTGAATCAAATAATCAAAACGCAAGTTGAAACCGAATAACATTCTACCCACCACAAAAATGGTAGTTTAAAACTTTATGTCAACTCTTTAAATAAATGTCAACATTATTAATAAGAACTTTCGATAATTTTTCATTATCTTTCATCTTTCAATTACAATATTATTTATTTTTTCATTATTCTCTTTTTGTGAAAGAGTATTTCTAAATTCTAATATCAAATATAATTATATATCCAAACGATTCTTTATCCTTTATGTTTGACTCAACCTTTTATTTTGTAAAAGTTTTGTTAAGGGGAGGAAGGCGAGAAAAGGAACGATTATAACTCAATCATAAGCTGCAAAATAATAGTAGTGCGTATACTTCATTGGTTAGAGAGAGTGAGAAAAAAAAAAAAACCAATAAATTACTCTACCACCTTCTTGAAACTAAAATAGATATAAAAACACCTAGAATTTCTAATTTACAATTTAACATTTTTTTTAAATTTTAATATTTTAAAATTCTCCTCTAGAATGGTAAATTAACCATTTCATACTCTTCCAATTATTTTTTAGATGGACTAGTTATCAATGCATTTTTTTTTTTAACTAGTTTAGCATTTCAATCTTTAATGTGGGTTAAATTAAGAGATGAATTAATCCCAAAAATAGCTATAGTTACATATTGATAAAAAAAATAGATTGACTTAGTATTACATCTAGTGACGGTGTGTGCTTTACATCAATCTTTTTCAAGGAATTTAAATATAATATTAAAAAATTCAAAATATTTTTACAAATTTAGATTGTCTTCATAAAGTGTCAATGCATCAGTTTTAATGTATATGACATAAAAATTTTTATCTTTTATATAATATAATATTTAAATTAAACACATATATATCTATTAAGAATAATAAACTCATCTGGTATTTTATATTGTTTTATTTGTACTTGACTTTAGTTATATTTATGAACAATTTGTAATTCTTTTCTAAAAAGATTGTACAATCCCACTGACCTGATCAATTTACTCCTCTTTTCATAAAAAATGGTATCCTATTAGTATCTTGGGTTGGCATGTTGATGAAAATCATCCTATTATAAAGTAGCCTCTCACGCTATTTAGTTGAAAAGGGAAAAAAAGAAAAAAGAATCTCATATTTTCCAATCAATATTTGAGAAAATAATAGTTGGTCATTTGTTTCTCAATAATCTAATTCACGTATACTTTTGAGCTTCTTTATTTATATATTTATTATTATTTTATTTTTATGTATACATAGCCGATGTGCATGATGTAGTATTTTATAAAACGGAGGGCATTTGCTTTTATTACGATGAAACCTTGAAATTTTCTTTTCAAATTGGGAATATAATATTTTAGATAAAGGGAAAATGTAAAAAACTCTTCTAAATTTTAACTTTTGTGTGGATTTTCTTTCTAAACTTTTGATAAATTGACAAAACAATTTCCATAATTTTTAAATTTTGTATTTGGTGTATAAATACCTATTAAGTTTTTATTTTGGTGTGTAAATATTCTTCTAAACTAAGGTATTTGGAAGTATTTATGTACAAAAATCAAAATTTAGGAGATATTTATGTATAAAAATTAAAATTTAAAAGGATTATAAAAGTTACTTGTCAATTAATGAAAGTTTAGAAGGTTAAAAATCTTACTTTAAAAATTTAAGAAGTCAATTTATATTTAAATAAAAGTTTTAAGAAGATTTTTTATAATTTTCTCTTAGATAAAAATTATAAATGTTGGCATCTGCACTATTTCATCTCCCCAAAAAGAACGGTTGCTTGATTAAAAAATTTTCCATCTTTTCAATGTACCTTATCTCCTGACTTCAATGCTGAGAATAATTCAAAAAACAAAAAAAAAAAAAAAAAGTGGAAAACACACGATCAGGATCACATAATAAATACGAAACAAAGCTTTGTCATTCAAATAAGTCGATTCTTCTTTTAAAATATATTTTATTTACTTGAAAAGAAAATATATGACTTATGAGATATAAAAATTGTGATAACATATTTGTTTTCATAAACGTTTCTTCATATCCCATGAAAAGCAGACTTTATCAGAAAGTTTATTCCATAACACGAACCCTTGGTTGTCAAATTTAAATTTACATATATTGTTGGTGATTATATTAGTTGGATGCTACTTGAGCCCGTTCTAGTAAACCCATTGCTAACTCATACGTTGATTTACTTAATTAATATATTAAATCACAAAAACAATCTCTCTATAAACTAAGTAATCAATGACTACACTCACGATTTCATATGAGTCACAATATATGAATAATAAAACTTTCTTAGAGAATTTATTTATTTTTTAATACGTGACAAGTTGACAAAAAAATGTAGGGGAGAAAAAAGGAAAAAACTAGAGGGAAAGAAGAAACCGGAAGACGGCGGTAACCGGTTGCGATGTATTGGGGGTAGGATTAAAAGGTACCAGTACCAGTACCAGTACCACTAATATTAAGCTAGTCGCTCATGATAGCTGGCAAGAGCTGTCTCTCTATACTCTCTCTCTCTCTCTCTCTCTCCTGTAAAACCTTCTTCGTCAATGTCTTGCTCAAACCAATACAAACGCTAACTCCTAGACTGGGAGGACTGGAAGTTGGTGCTCGTGCGTGAGATTCACCAGTAAAAGGAGGTTTTCGACTGAAGACCTATACACGTGGCAGGATATGAGTGCTTCCAGATTCATAAAGTGCGTCACGGTCGGTGACGGAGCTGTTGGCAAGACCTGCATGCTTATCTCCTATACTAGCAACACCTTCCCTACGGTAATTTTTTTCTTTTAATTTTAATCTTGTTCTTTTAAAGTTTGATTTTTTTTTTTTAGATTTAAATTTTAATTTTTAAGCTCATTTTGGTTTCTTCTGAATTTTAGTAGTGATTTTCATTTAACTATATCACTGTAAATTTCTCTGTATGGCTAGTGTTAATTTTCATGCTTAAAAAAAAAATCGAAATGTTTAGTTTTATAAGGTATTTGTAATTTCTGGATACAGAAATCTGAATTTTGAATTATACTTAATTGAAAAATTTTTTTTCTTTTCTAATTGTGTTTCACGAAAGTGTGTTGGTTTATGCAATGAAAAAGGATTTAGTATAAATGACAATGTTTAAGTAGAAATACGGGGGAAAAAATGATTTCTTAATTGATTACAACCACCATCTGTACCACTGGGATAAAGTTTCTGTGTCCCTGTTTTGTGTGTTTTCGGTCCATATTCCTATCAATCACAAGTTGTGGTGGACGAATCAAATAAAAAGGGGGAATCCGTATTAGATATTTAGTACACAGACAAGTTTTGATTGGCGGTACAACAGTGGGATACTGACGTGGGAATAAGGAAAATTTATGATAAAAATGTGCTGAATATTACGGAACTTATTGAAATGTGTTATTTCAGGAGCAGAAGGTTGTCTTGTCTTGCATCCGTAATTATGCAGTCGCAATATCGGTGTTATTCTAGATAGTACGAGTCTTTTGTGCATGAATAGTTACAATTTCTTGAGGGATTTCTTCAAAGAGACTGAAAATTAAGTAAAAAGAACCAAATATGTCATTTCCCTTTTAAAATCTGCTATATATGTCTACATATGTTTTAGATAAATCAGCTATCATAGGATTAATTTAATTCGCTTGGGGATATGTATCAACAGGATTATGTGCCGACCGTGTTTGACAATTTCAGTGCCAATGTGGTTGTGGACGGGAGCACGGTTAACCTTGGTTTGTGGGACACTGCCGGTAGGCTGTCTTCTCCATCTAGAAAGTTCCTTCTTTTTGCTTTGCATAAATAGGCCATTGTCCATCTGACGCCTTCAATCAATTGACAGGACAGGAGGATTACAATAGATTAAGACCTCTGAGCTATCGCGGGGCAGATGTCTTCTTACTTGCCTTCTCGCTGATAAGCAAAGCTAGCTATGAAAATGTTGCCAAGAAGGTTAGTTTTATCATGTCAGCTTGCTTATTCTGGGATCTTTCTAATGAAGGATATTAGATTCTTATGGTCCTGACGGAAGTTTCCATTTTCGTTTCCATTTACAGTGGATTCCTGAGTTGCGGCATTATGCTCCTGGTGTACCAATTGTTCTTGTTGGAACAAAGCTTGGTGAGTCTATGGCTTGATTTTTCTTCACTGCACTTCCACATCTGCGTCTAGGAGCTTGTGTGTAAATTCTAAAAATTTGTCAGATAATAATCTTGTTATTTCACCTGTTAAACCTCTCAAATTTATTGTTTATTCTTGGGGACATAGTCTTCAGATTGGTTTTTAAGATTCCTTGAATGACCTGCATATGAGTTAAAAGCTTCAAGGAAATGGTTGATCTTCAACATTCAATTATGTCTCTCTTGACTATTTCATGGTGGTTAAAGGATATGCTACTTCGAAATCTCAATAGTATACTTCAGTTTCAATTTTAGTTGAGGGCACAAATGATCGTTGTGCTTGACTAGAGAACTACAACTTCAGCTCCTTAGTTAAAATAATTTCGTGTCTACTGAAAGAAGTTTCTTTTGACTCCTTAAAGAGGTAATGGATCAGTCATCATGGTAGTTCAAAACTAGAGTGCATTCTTATAATATAGACAACGAATGTCATCCAGAATATTCATGTTTAAAGTGTCTTATTACCCACAAATGTATTGTTTTGAAGGTGTGTTTGGCAAGCATAGCTTTTTTTGAAGGGTTCATGTAAATTGATTTCTCGGTTTCAATTTTTTTAAGTTTCCAGAGATTCTACACTTTTAATAGGCAAAAATCTTTCAGGATTCTAGTTTGCCTCCTTCAGTTTAACACTAATATTTGCTCTTACTTAGATGCTTATTTGTACAGTTCAACATACATTGCTGCTTACAACAGTTGTCACACACTTCACAGTATTCTGTATTTTTTTTCTTCTTACTATTCAATATTGCTAGTGACCATGTCTCATATTGATTGTCAAAACGCAGAGGACACACTCATAATTCCAAAGCTACAACCCTGAAGTTGTAGAATGGTCACAGAAACACGTATGCTTAATGTTTCCATTAATGGAAAGCTTTCATCTTTTAAAGCGGCATCAAATTGATTTAGATGATTGCTTGATTTCCTGTATGAAGTTACTTAAGATTTATACGGTACAATTACAAAATTAAGGAGCCAAATGGATGTCATTCTCTTTGGTTATTGCACTTGAAGAGATGACACCATCCTTGGCTTTTGTAGAGAGTAGGATAAGTAAAGAACATGATATAGTAGGATATGATACATAAAATACATATGCAATGCAGCCTTAAACAGCCCAGATTGAGGATAAGAAAGTTCTTATCCACATAATATCTTGGTGTTACTTATCTAGAGGTGTATGTCAAATGCTCGCTATGTTTTACTGTTGCCCACTTATGCTGCCATACAGATGTCAAAATGTGGCCTATATTCCAAAAGTATCTCCTGCGGTGATTGATATTGGTAATGCCTATATGATTTCAGTTAGAGAAGTTCCGTCCCGACATTGGTTGTGAAAATATTCAGTTTCCAATTTTGGTAGTTGAAATGACTGCTTCACGCTTTTGGTTGTTTTATTCCTCATCTTACATTATTCATTGTTGCTTGAACTATTTGCCAAAAAGGACCTTAAATGTATTACTGAATTATCAAAAAAGGAGGGATATATTGTCAATGTAGGAATTGGCTTTTCTTGTGAGAATGGAATCCTTCTACTCTAATTACTGTTAAAATGCCAATCATATTACTCTTGACGTGCTAGTTTACCTTCAAGATTATGGCTTATCATTGGTCATTTTTGCCATAAGATCAGTTTTATTTGCAGCTTACATATTTCAATTTCCTTAAAAAAAATCTCTAGATTTCTGCTATGTCTAACTGAGTGGCAGTGGTGGTGTTCTGATATTAATAGCTATAACTTTTCTTGCAGATTTACGAGAGGACAGGCAGTTTCTTATCGACCATCCAGGAGCAGTTCCAATTACTACAGCCCAGGTGGGTGCTTCTCCATAGTATGGCCTATAATCAGTTCCCACCTTCATTGTTTCTTTTGGGTACATATTATATCCATGACGTGTATTAAAGGTACAGATTGCATACCTTGACAGGGAGAGGAGTTAAAAAAGCTGATTGGTGCGGCTGCATACATTGAGTGTAGTTCAAAAACACAGCAGGTTTCAATCCCTGTCATCTTAGCTTAAAATTTTCAATGGAGGATACTATATCATGTGAAATGACTTCGATTTTGTTAATTCCTTTGTTATTACAGAATGTGAAAGCTGTCTTTGATGCAGCCATCAAGGTGGTTCTCCAGCCACCAAAGCAAAAGAAGAAAAAGAAGAGAAAGGCACAACGAGGCTGCTCGATTTTATGATCACGACAAATCAATTCTCGTAGTTATATCTGAGGAAGCAACTGGCTCTACTTGGTTGTCAAGACTGACTTGACCGTGGAGGTTTCCGTAGGAGTTGCAGCGCTTGTTTGCGACCTTCTAAAATATGTTCTGATTTGTATACTATTGCATTTAATCGCTTTAAACTGCAGACAGTTTCTTCAGGCCTAGGTTGAAAAATTCACTCTTCTTTGTTCATGAGGCTTAGTTAAGTTCTGTGATGTATAATCTAATCAAATTATATTGCAACTACTCTCTAGTCTTCCCCCCTCTTTTTCTGAGATAGACAAATAAACTATGCACACAGGCGCCATAAAAATAATCAAAACACGGATAATTGCATCTGTATCTACCCGAACTCCGTGATTCCTTGTTCGGAACGGTCGTTGCTGCGATGTATCCCTTGAAGAATAGTGATCGTTCGTATGGTTGCGTTACTTTAAGAGTAGCGGTGGTCATTGTCAGAACTTGTAGTGCTATTTCTTACTCTTCAACATATGACTGGAAAAGAAAATCATGCAAAACAATAAATGGCATGGACGAAAGAGGGCCACCCACGAAAAATTAAAAAAAAAATAAAAATGATGGCAGGAGGAATACAGCGTACTTCAGAAGATTCCTGCTGGGATATTACGTTGCACAACCTGCAGATCAACTTTGTCTGTCAAGTGGTGTCTCATCAATCATACACGGGATACATATTATTATAAGTTGGGGAGCATATTGTTTTAAGAGGACACGAAAAGGAACATTATTAAGGGACAGGAAAACTTGGGAACTGAACTTTCGCTCAGTATGAAATTCTGTAGAAGGATGAGAGCATGTCACAATTCACTTGCGGGGCTATACGAAATCAGGATGCGTCAAAATGCAAAATGCACCAACGGGTCTCATAATTTTCTAACTTGGTTAGATTGTCATGACAGCTTGTTGTGGCCGTGAATGGTGGGTATGGTGATTTGTCTTTTCGGAAGTGCCTTAGAAATATTGGAGCACAAAGGATGAATGAAAGTGAGCGTCACCTGAGGGTGCTCGTGAAGTAAACTTTCCTCGCCCATGTGCGTTTCGTTGTCCAAAGAATTGAAAAGCAATTCTCACATGTCCCACCTAAGGGCACAAATGAGATAAATACATTAAAAAATTATTCAAGTTTGACTTAACATATACTTGAATCTGACTTAATAATTAAGTTGAGTTTCTGTTTAAGTTACTCAAGTAGTTTATGGAGTTAGACTTAAGTTAACCTGTATATTTGTATATTTGTAGGTGTAGAGTTCTGCATACGATAGCCACGTGTGTGTTACGTATAATTTGTGCTGCATGTAATAAGGGAAATGACTTTAGTTGCATGTATGGAATGATCAAGTGAGAAATGAGAAGGAGATAAAGTAAACAATCTTAAAAGCTTTGATATGAGTTGCGACAGTGGATGAACTTAATGATATCAAATCTCATAATTGGTGAAGAATGGGATCGGGTTCTTGATATGATCAAGTGCTCAATTCTTTAGGGTAAGAATTGAGCAACATAACAATGTTTGTATTAAAACTCTCTCTTGTCCAAATAAGAGAGAGGATAGGGTATTTATAGAGATTGTTTGTTGATTTCATTTATTGGATTATGATAATAATCAATGATTAGAATTAATCCTTTCTTTCTATGACCTCAATTGGACTCCTCTTATGGGTTTAAGCTTAATAAATGTCTTACTTTTAATGTGAGCTATATTGAAGAAGGTTGGATCAGACAGATCGATTGAGTGAGATTTACTCCAAATCTACCGTACCAAATCCCACTTAATCATTCTAAATACATGGACTTGTCTCTCTAGATCCTATCACCTTAATCAAAAGAGTCAAATCTAGTTTAGTAATGGGCTCAAAGCCTAAAATTAGATTCAACCCTTTGCAATATCATACGAGTTCCAATCGAGTTTGTATATCAATATTATTTAATTATAAGAAAAATTTTACTTTCTTTTGAAAAATAAAGCCTAAATGAGTTTAATGAGTTGAGTTTGAATTTGTTGAGAGCCACATTAAATTGAAGAATAGAGTTCAAAGTTAATGTTAAGCTCAAGTTTAGCATCATATCATTTTAACTTGATTCATTTACAATCTTACTCCACTCAAGCATGTAGTATATATAACTAAAATTGTTTTCGACGTTTCATGAGCTTATATACGAAAAGTAAAACATTAGCGGTAGGTTTAAAATGAAATATCAATTAACTGCATTCTAAAGGTGAAAAAGAAGATTAAAGAGAGATAATGCAACAAAAGTACAAATAATCCTAAAGCTTTGAAAAATTACATTTACCCTCTTCTTTTTGTTACTATGCAACTTTTTCTTTCTTTATAACAAAATTAACATGTACAGATTGACATATCATCCAAAATAATTTGAATCCAATTGATTTCTAATCTAATTTCAATAAAGCGTATTTATTTTTAGATTAGATTCCTAATCTTGGACTTTTGGAAATATTCTAAAGACTTGATAATGGGTGCCAACATTACTAAATTGAAAAAATTAGCATCCCACTAAGGAGGTGATAGGTGCTATTTCAAGACCTTTAAGTTACATTCTAGTGGTTTGCTTGTAATTAAGAAAAAATTACTAAAACTTTTACCCCATAAGAAAATTACTATATCCTCAAGAAGGAAGGCGAGGGGAGACCTCGCCTCATCCTTAAAAAAAGTCTAAGAAGAAAGAGGGAAGGGAGTGGACCCTTTTAGAAGTTATCTAGCAAGCGCGAAGCGATGTGCTAATGGGGGTACCATTGGTTACTACAATGGCAGCTTTGAGGACATTTGGTAGGGGGGCTATTCTAGAGGCTCTAGTTGGGGACGTTGTGGTCGAGCCGAGCCCTATGGTGGTAGGTGCTTAAGTGGATGTGGATCAGGCAAGCTAGGAGTGAACACTTGAGATCACCGATCCGATAGCTATTAAGATTACCAATGACAAGAATATCGAACCTTTGGCTTGTTAAAGGAGGCAAGAACCTCATGCACAAATTGTAGATCGACTCCTTTAGAGGTTCGAGCAGCTGTAAGCACAGTTTGGGGAATGCGTTGCGAGTCACAACGAATTGGAGGCCTTAATGGTAATGTTGAGGAGGTGTAATGTGGTAAGCTACTTGTGTACTTTTTTCGAATCACTTGCTTTCAATGCAATCATTGATTATTGATTATCTTTGCAGCTATACGACTTACTGGACTTCATTCCGGCCTACAACTACTTAGTTCTTTTGTCAAAGGGAGACGAGGCAAGGGTTGAGGTGGATAAGCTTTGGAAGGTGTTGGGGGAGAAAGAAAAAGTGTACAGTGACTTAGCTACTACACTCAGCAACCAAGAACGCTAGCATAGGGAGCTACTCAATTGATTGAATAATGAGTTAAGGAAGGTTGAGGAGTCTATAAGGCCATGGAGGATAGACTAGTGGCCAAGGATGAGGAACTTGTGAAAGTGTGAGCCAACTTTGGCGTAAGAGAGGTCGAGCTCTTAAGAGGTATGGGGTTATCTGCCGAAGTCAAATATGATATATTCATCACGACCTTAGAGGACCCCCCTAATTAAGAAAGCTATCACTAAGGTTGGTTATGCAATGGTAGAGGAGGTAAGGAAATAGGTTCAGCAGAATATGCCAGATGTGAACTTATCCTTCTTGCATTAGCTGGACGAGCTAGAGGTTCCTATTGGGAGTGGGCTGGGTGGTGAGTCATTTAGTGACTCATTAGGAACTTCTAGTAGTGGCTCCAATGCAGACCTTGGGTAGTTAGGCGGTGGTAGCAAAGTCGAGCAAAAGTTAGAGCTACAGTAAGAGCAACAACAACAATAATAGCAACAGCAAACTGAGGATGCTTAGGAGTGTCTTTGGATTTTTTGTTTATTTTATGTAGTTAGCTCGGGCAATATGGACCCGTTTTGCAAACTTTTGTCTTTTTCTCTTAGCAAGTGGTCGGGATGCCAACCTCCCCTTATGTAATTTATTGAACCCTTTGTGTTGCGAATCATGACCAAGAACAGACAAAACCGATCACTGGATGAGTCTAAGCTTGCAGAAAGCTTGAAAGGAAGTGATGGTGAATGTGCGAAAGGACAAAAAACGTACACGTGGAATAAAAGTGATACCAAGAGTAAGCAAAAACCCATGAACAGCTCTAATGGATATGATGCACCAATAGAACTTCTAAGGACTTATGGTATAATTCGATATGATACATGAATCGGTCCAATAACCTTACTTAAGGTTACTTGCCACCTAACCTTACTTAAGGGTTAGGATAAAAGTGATGCTGAGAGTAAACAAACAGTATTTACACAAAGAAAGAAATACTTAAGTGTATTAATGATAATCAATCTCTTGCAACTACAATTGCAAAGGTATTTATACCTATAAGTTAAGGTAACTTGCCTAAAAGGGAAAAGATAAAAAAGGCATTTCCTAAGGAAGTAATGTATAAGATACAAAAGGGTAAAAATAAATATTCAAGAAAAACAACCATTAGTGTAATAGATTCTACACATGATTTTGTACACGTGTTGATGTCGTTGGGAGATGTAGATAAAAAAGTACGATCAGCTTACTTGTTTGACCAAGGTTAGCTTAGTTAGCTTGGACTCTCTCCCTCTCAACATCTCGGCAAAATTGATGCCGAGTAAGTGATTAGTTAGGCACGAGTGAGAATGAGGATTGGCTATTGTTTAAGCTTTCTGCTTCTCGGTATACTATCCGTGAGAAATAAGTAGTCATTTGACTCGACATAAAGAGTAACTCAGCAAGAAAGTACTCGGCCTTGGCAAGAGTTGGCTGAAGTAGGAGAATCCACCTTACTAGGCTTTCCAATCATCGGGCTCGGCTACTAGTCAAAGGCCCCGTAACCTGATTCCTATCACTTTAAATGATGTTTTACTAACATTCTCCGAACTCATGCTTACGTTTTTCTTGGTTATGGTTTCTTACTTTCGTACTATGTTTGTATGCTCGAATTCCATCCATTTTTTGACTAAGTCTTTTTTGTTGGGGAGGGTTTTCGTTGAATTGTCCTCCTATGTTTTGTTTTATTGAGTTGCGAGATTAGTTAAGCTCTGTATCACCAATTTAGTGCTAGTTGATTGCTCCTTATGGACTTGCTTGTTTTGCCATATGCTATTACCTCACACTTGTGATTGATTTCATATAAGTGTTTTTATCTTGCCAAGATGCTCACTTATGGGCCGATGTCCCTTTTCCCTTGAGTTGATTATGGCTCTTAGTGCTTTTGTAGGCTTACGTTGAGTAAAGACAAGCATGTAAGAGCTTATCTTGCGATGATGTCATAGGATCCCTTTGGCAGGGAAATTTCAACAGAGCGGATCTCTTATTGACACATGCTATCCATCCTGTAAAGCACATTTTGGGTGTCATGTTCTAGTGGCAGGTGGAACTCCTCGGGCAGAGTGCCTTCCAAAAGGTATTTAATGCTTGTATAACTTACCATTAATTCTACAAGCATCACTTTAGTTCTTGATGCTTTGGGGTTGCATAATGATCAATACGTATACGATTGGGGATGTCTCATGGATCCCCTATAAAGGGTGCATGGGTCCTTGCCTCACCATGCCAATTATCCAAACAACTTTAATGGGTTATACTTGAGAGCTTCCATGAGTATGTTTGAAGCAATCATGTTGTAGGATGGAGTACTCAAGCTGGGGAGATGGCAATCTTTAACCTTCTTCCTTGGGTTGTGATCATGAGGCATGGACAACTGCCCAGTAGTTGTGGTCAGTTCATGAGCTGTGACTAGGAGGCGTATGTTGTCTTAAGTTCCTGCTCTCTTTCTATCCTGATGATGTCGAGCTGAAGAGAGAAGGCTTAAACACAACCTATTGCTTATCTATAGTTGCCTCACCGTGGGGCGCTCATTTGTACAGGGTTGTAGGCGGTCTCTGCTATGCATTGTCCTATATGACCCCGAGCAAGTGAGGGTAACCGCAGTGACTACGATGGCGGATGGGGTCTTTTCTCCACCCTTACTTAAGGATTGAAGGGCTTGTGGGAATCCTCTACTTCACGAGTCATCTAGTCTACTCTAGGTGAAGGATTAACCTTACTTTATTACCAGCAAGGCCTAACATCTCGTTACTCTAGGTAGAGTAACTGGATTGACAATCTCCACTATTGCCTTTGTGGAAGAGAGGCTCTACTAAGTAGGTTAAGGACTTTTTCTTGGAGGTTGAACGTCTCTAGGAGCCCTACAATTTAGGGCTTAGCCATGAGGACGTCAAGGATGTAGTTATAATGTGAGAGCTGGCTAAGTATAAGTTGAGACAAGTTCTTCTTAAGGAAGAATCTCGAAGAAAGAAGTCGAGTTGAGGCTGACAATAGTCGTTCAAGCAAGGCAAGAAGCTATAGTGTAAGACATAGTTATGTATTTTTGTATCATTTTTCTTTTGATATAGTTAGGTTTGGAATGCCGACCCGCTAAATAATGTACTTGATCAGAATATAGAAATGAAACTCCTCTCTTTCAATCATTGCTTCTCCATTTGTTAATTTACTTTCCTTCAACTCTTCGCTGCTCGATTTAACTCTAGTGTTGTGTTTGATGTTAGCTATTGTACTACTTTTAGCATTTGGGGATGGGACTTGACCCAACAGTAAGGACTCAATATAAAACTTAGGGATAGGAATCAACCCAAGGTTAGGGGCTTGATGCGGATCAATGCCCATGTGATGTGCCCATGATGTTAGTATAAGGACTAACTTGGGCAAAACTAGGGGATGAGAATCAATCCAAGGTTAAGGGCTTAATGTGGATCGATACCCATGTGACGATTAGGCAAAGCTTAGGGATGAAAGTCCACCTAAGATTAGGGGCTCAACGTAAATTGAAGCCCTTTGATGATGCATATGTCATTAGTGTAAGGACTAACTTGGGGACTAGTTGAAACACCAAGCCTCTTAATAAAACTTGGGGATGAGAATCAACTTAAGGTTAGGGGCTTGATGCCCAAGTGATGATGCTTGCATTGTTAGTGTAAGGATTAACTTAAGCAAAGCTTAGGGATGAAAATTGACCCAAGATTAGTGACTTAATGTAAATTGAAGCCCTATGATAGTGTTCGTGTCATTAGTGTAAGGACTAACTTAGGCAAAACATAGGGATGGGAATTGAATCAAGGTTATCAACTCAATGTAGATCGACGCCCATATGATGATGCTTGCGTTGTTAGTGTAAGGACTAACTTAAGTAAAACTTGGGGATGAAAGTTGACCTAAGATTAGTGGCTCAAGAAAGGAAGAGCAAATGCTAGAAGCTTTATTAATTCATTGCATTCATTTGTAGTTACAAATGCATTTAATTCTTGTTACTTTGTCTAAAGAAAGTAAGGTCTTAGATTCTAGGCATTCTATGCCTAAGGGATTGCTTGTCCTTCCATCGTCTCAAGCTTGTAAGTAACTTTTCCCACATCATCAATTCTTTAACTTTCTACACACTAAGTCACCGAAGTGGAAAACCCTATGTTGGATGCTACGATTATAATTTTGGGTGGCTCATTGCTAGTATGCCATAGTACGTACTCACGCAGCATCACAAACTTCGTTGATAGTATTGAGATTGGCCTTAGTGTTTAGATTGAAGTGTTATACCCTGTTGATGTATAGCTCCAACTCATTAAGGACAATGGCTTTAGATCCAAATGCGAGATGGAATGGAGTCTCTTTAGTTGACATCCTATGCATCATGAGGTAACCCCAAAGTATGTTAAGACTGTTGACAATTATCTTATTGATGGCGTTAACCTAGCCATTGCTTTGAGAGTGGGCAACTGAGGTATAGTATAGCCTGATGTTATGCATGTTGTAGAAGTTCTTGAAGTGATCATTATTGAATTGCCTTCCATTGTCATTGATCATCCTATATGGCACTCTGAAGTGGGATAGTATGTGGGTGAGTATGAAGCCTTTAGCAGCTTAAGCTCTTATATTCGCAATAGTCGACGCTTCCACCTACTTGGTGAAGTAGTCTACTACTACCAAGATAAATTGTCATCCCATTAAGGCTTTAAGGAAAGGGTTAAGGATGTCTAATCCCCATTGTACGAATGGCCATGGGTTGGTCAAAAGGTGTAACTCTGAGCTAGGGACATGAGTAATTAGCGAATGCTTTTGGTAGGAGTGGCACCTTTAGACCATGGTCTTAGCGTCTTTCTTGATCATGGACTAGTATTAACCTAGCTTAAGTGCTTAAAGGTACGGTACTTGTGATTGGATGTGGTTACTACAAGTCCTTACAAAAAGATCCTTGAGTAACCCTATACCCTCTTCTGTTTGGAGGCATTTGAGTTGCAGAGTACCGTATCCTTGCTTATAGAGTACATCATCGATCAGTATATAGTTGGTTGGGGTATAGGTTGGCTGTAACATAAGCTAACTTCTTCGCTTTAGCTTGCTCTTCAAGTAGCGCCCTAGTCTTGAGGTATTGTATAAGGGAGTCCATCCAAGAGGGCCTTAGGGCTACTTCTGTCGTTTTGGTGACCTGTTGCCATTATACCTCTGTACTTCTTTCAAGGACATACTGTATGGAGAGTGGCTTATTATAATCATGTAGTGTAGGGATGGTGGACAAAGCTTTCTAGATAATTTGTTTGCTTCTACATTTTCCGTTTGGGAGATTTTGTCAATTTCCTAAGAGGCAAATTTCGTGAGAAGGCCTATCCATTAAGTATAGGTACTTGGCCATTGTTTTGCTCTTGGTCTAGTACTGCCCTTTGACTTGCTGTACAACTAGCATGAAGTTTGAGTGTATGCTAAGTTTTTTTGCTTCAATATCCTTGGCCATCTTCAAGCTAGCAATAAGTGCCTCATATTTGGTTTCATTATTGCTCATTGGGAAACCAAACTTCAAGGCATAGAGGATTTTTGTTGCATGTGGGCCTTATAGCATAATACCTGCCCTACTTCCCCCCTTAATGGAGGAGCCATCGACATGGAGCATCCAGACTGGTACAATGAGCTTTAGTTGAGGCTTGTCTACTCTAGTGTATTCTGCTATAAAGTCTATGAGAACCTATGCTTTGATTGCTTATTTTAGGTAGAATCGAACTTTATGAGGGTTGAGCTCGGCGGAGTACTTCATCATTCAGCTTGAAGTGTCGAGCCTTTGCAAGGCCATTTTGAGTATTACATCCGTTAGTATGATGATTGGATGTGATTGAAAGTAAGGCTTAAGCTTGTAGGGGTGATGACTATCACAAGGGCAAACTTTTCTACCTTAGTGTATCGAAGCTTGGGTCTTCAAAGGATGTGGCTAATGTAGTAGACTAAGTAGTAGTCATGACCATTAGCTCAAACGAGTACAAACGATAATACTTTGTCGCTAACTACAAGGTATAAGAACAATTCCTCCCTAAGGATGGGTTTGGAGAGTATGGGTAGGGTAAAAAAGAAGCTCTTCAAGCCTTGGAAGGCATGCTGGCGTGCTATTGTCCATTTAAACTTAGCAGGATGTTTGAGTAAAGAGACAAAGCGGTTGAGGGCAGCTATCCTTTTTATCAGTTATTAGAGCTCTTTCACCTTAGTTAGTGCTTGCATGTCTTGGACTACCTTGAGCATGTTAAGGTTGGCCTTTATCTTTTGTTTTGTGACCATGAAACCAAGAAACTTGCCTAAAGCAACCTCGAAGACGCACTTTCGGGGTTTAAGTTTCATTTGAAACCTTGAAATAGCTTAGAAAATTTCTCAAAGCCGGTCAATATGGCCCCTTATGGTTTTGTTCTTGGTGATCATGTCGTCAACATAGACTTCAACGTTCCTTCCTATTTGTGGCTTGAAGATATAGGTCACCATCCTTTAATACATGGCTCCGACATTCTTTAGGTTGAAGGTTATAACTTTGTAACAATAAGTCCCGAAGTCTTTGACAAATGATGTGTGGACTTCATCTTCGAGAGTCATCCGGATTTGATTGTATTCAAAGTAAGCGTATATGAAACTGAGAAGTGTATGACCCTTTGTTGATTTGATGAGCTAGTTTATGCGCGGCAAGGGGAAGCAATCCTTTAGGCATGCCTTGTTGAGATCGGTGTAGTCGACGTACACACATTATTTTCCATTTGCTTTCTTAATGAGGACCGTGTTAGTGAGCTAAGTGAGATACCTTTCATGTTAGATGAAGCCTATGCGGAGTAGCTTCTACACTTCCTCCTTAATTGTAGCCTAACGTTTGATTGCAACATGTCGCTTGTTTTGCTTGATAGCTCACATGGTGATGAGTTTCTAATTATACATATTTTATTTAGTGATTTTTTATCATTTTTCTTAATATTTGAGTTTATATTTACATAATAATAATTAATTGAGTTACCTTTTATTTTATACATTTTGAAATGATCTACACTAGAAAACGAGAAAATAGAAACAAATTTTACTTAGATCAGAGCTAAAATGGGCAAATTATGAAAGTTTGAATATCGATTCAGTTGAATAATAAGCAAAATTAGAGCTAATTTTTTATTGTTACAGCTTAGGACAGGACCAAAAAACATGATCATGTCATCGACTATGTCATTTCCAGGTTTTTTTTTTTTTAAAAAGAAGAAGATAAACATAAAGCATAGTAAAGGATACGACCAAAAGACACGATTGTGCCCCTGGTTATGTCTTTTCTAGCCAACTTATTTTTGTTTTAATTCTTTATATATAAAGCTTTATTAGGGTTTATTAAAGAGAACTTTTTAGCATTACTTTTAGGGAGTTTTTAAAACTAAAAACAATCAAGAAAGCGAGGAGAAGAAAAGATTTCGAGATTTAATTTTATTTGGATTTCAAGATGCTTTTTCCTACAATTTTCTACTCTTTGTTTTTAGATTTTTATTTTATGATGTGTAATGAGTAGATATTTAATATCTAGGTTTTATGAAACCTAGATCTATTCATGCGATATGATTAGTATTTGATTAATTTAGTTCTTTATTATTTTCTTGGTTCAACCATGTTTGCTTCATGATTTAGGTTATTATATCCATTGGTAATAATCTAAAGTTTGATATCTTATAAGAGAATCGAGAGATTTCTTATAAGATTAGATTTAGGTATAGTTGATAAGAATTATTGCAAGATTCTTCCGAATTTCAAATTAAAGCATAAAGAATTCGTTGTTCAATAATGCAATCTTAGATCATGCTAATGAGAAGAGATTCTAATAGGTAATTTTAGAGTTATGATTAATTGGCTTGAGAAAGTGATTAATTTTAGTAGAGAATTCTTCCGGTCAACAAAGATTAAAAAATAAATTAGATGATCTTTAGGAAAATCACATGTTAGATTTAAGGGAAACAAGATCTAGGTACAACGTTGAATCTTGAATTAATTAAATTGTTTTCTTGTTAATTCTTGAATTGTGTCATAGTTAATATTTAAATTAGTTTTAGTAGAAATTTAGATTTACTTTGTTAAGATTCTTAAAATTTAATTTGTCGGTTAGATAATAAAGATTTAGTAAGTATTAGTAATCATATTAGTCTTTGTAGGATTGACATTTGGACTCATATCCGATATATTATAAATCGATAGGTGCACTTACCTATATCAAGTTGTTGGCACCGTTGCCAAGGTCTTCTAATATTAAGAAATCTAGTAGATTTATTAATCTAATAATTTTTTTTAATCTTTTCTCAATTTCTTTTCTTTTCCTGAATTCTTTTATTTTCTTGGTGTGATCTTGACTAAATTCTCTATTTTCTTTGGCACAATGCATAATAAGAAGCTAATCAAAAGATTTGATTAAAATTGATCCTAAGATTGAGAGGACGGCTTTATACAATTTGAGGCAATTATTTATCAAAGAAATAGTAGAGGCGATAAACTAAGGATCTTTGATTAGATTGAAAGACGAAATGGAGTTGTTAGAAGGAGAAGTCAAGGATTAAGTGATAGAACTAGAATCTGATTATGAAAGCTTACCAACAACGTCATGGCCAATAATAAGGATTAGAATCAGACCATGTCGGATTACTCCCGATCGTCAATAACTAGTACCTAGTCTTGCATCAACCGATTAACTGTTGTAGCTAATAACTTCGAGATCAAGCTAAACATTATTTAGATGGTGTAGGAGTTTGTACAGTTTGATGGCCTCTAAGACGAAGATCCTAATGTACATATGTCTAGCTTTTTGGAATTACGTGATACTTTCAAGATTAACAGGGTAACTAATGATGCTATCCGACTACGCCTCTTTCTATTTTCTTTACATGGCCAAGCTGAGCAGTGGTTGAATTCCTTAGCAAGGAATTCAATCGTAGCTTGGAATGAATCGGCAGAAAAATTCTTGGAGAAGTATTTTCCACTCGCGAAAATTGCAAAGCTCCAAGCTAACATGTCATCTTTTGCTTAGATAGAGAGTGAGACCCTATATGACACATGGGAGCGCTTTAAGGACTTATTAAGGCGATGTCCACATCACGGCCTCCCTCTTTAGATAAAAATGCAAACATTCTACGATGGTCTCAACCCCTTTACTAGACAAATGATAGATGCAGCAACTAAAGGTGTACTCAATACCAAGACACCAAAAGAAGTCCAAGCTCTGATAAAAGGTATGGTCATGAATAATTACTAGTAGGAGAACCCAAGGGGAAGCAAAAAGTCACAAGCATATTTGACCTCAATGTTGTACAATCTTTAGTTACTTAGGTGGAGATACTGAGTAAGAAAATTGAATCCCTCTTGACTAGTTCACAACAACCATAGTTCAACCCTAACAACTTCATTTAAGAGGGGATTGTAGGTTGTAAGTAAACAGAACGGGTTAGTTTTCTAGAGAAACCTATAAGACCCTAATATAATCCTTACAGCAACACCTACAATCCTGGGTGGAGAGACCACCCTAACTTTTCATGGGGATGTCAAAATTAGGGTTAAGGCCAACAATTGCAGGCAAGAAATCAATCATAGCCAAGATCAAATTTGCTTCCATTTGGAATTCAATAACCGGTAGCACCCCCACTCACTCTAGAGAAGAAGTTAGAAAGCCTCTTAGAAAAATACATGTAGTCTAATGAGGCTAAAATGTAGCAAACGGAAGCCTCTTTAAGGAACTAAGAAGCCTCTCTGCATAACTTGGAGACTAAAATTGGCTAGATCACTAAAATTTTAAATAAGAGACAATAAGGATCACTGCTTGGGAGCACTAGAGCAAATCATAGGGAACATATCAATGTAGTGACCTTAAGAAGTGGTAGAGAGCTGCAAGTTAAGAAGAAGGAGGATAAGGAAATGGTTGAGAAAGAAGTGGAGGTCAAGGGTAAAGAAAGTTCAGAATAGTTGAGATCAAAAGCGAGTGTAGAGCCACTAAAACTGAAGGAGTATAAGCTACCCATTTTGTATCTACAGCACCTTAAGTAAGACTGCCCTAATCCAACTAAGAAATTCGAAAAAATTCCTCAATCTTTTTAAACAACTTCACGCGAACTTACCTCTTGTTGATGTTTTTGTTGTAGATGCCATGGTATGCAAAGTTCCTCAAGGATCTTCTATCGAACAAGAGGAAGTTGGAGGATTTTTTTACTATCACACTAAACGAGGAATGCTCTGCACTACTCCAGAAGAATTTGCCAAAGAAATTACAAGTTCCATAGAGTTTTACTCTTCCTTGTATGCTTGGAAACTTGTTTATAGATAATGCTTTAGCAGATTTAGGAGCTAGTATTAACTTGATGCCATTTAAGTTGTTTAAAAAGCTAAGGTTCGGAGAACCTAAACCAACACGCATGTGCATTTAATTAGCTAATAAGTTCATCGCATATCCTAGAGGCATTATAGAAGATGTTCTAGTATGAGTTGATAAATTCATTTTCCCTGTAGATTTTGTTATCCTCGATATAGATGAGGATCTTGGGGTACCATTGATTCTAGGTAAACCTTCCTAGCTACTGCTAAAGCTGATGTTAGTAAGCATAAGCTCATCTTAAGGGTCAAACATAAGGAAATTGTTTTCCATAATCCAAATTCAATGCATAAGTCCCTTGACTTAGAAGGTACAAGCTATGATAGTGATACTTCTAATGCTATTGTTATTGAATGTATGCAGGAAACACTTATCAAAGAACCTATGAATGATTGCTTAGAAATGAGAGATGGAGAAATGGAGAAATGGAGAAAACCCTTAATTGCTCAACAGTTGTAGCTCAATTGGGAGCTAATGAACCTAATGCAGTGAAGCTAGGGATTAAACCATTTTGTAGACCAAAGGAAGGAAAGTTAGAACCTCCCAAAGTAAAACCACTAGTCTTGGAGCAGAAACACTCAAAAGATCATTTAGATCATGCTTTTATAGTGAGGAGTTCAAAGCTACCAACAACTACCCCATCTAAGTAAAAAGCAAATTAGAAGAGGAGACTCAAGCAACACAAATTTGATGAGTGGCATGATAAGAAGAAACTCAGTAGAATTTATGTAATTAGATGAGGGAATTTGCTATGCCAATGGAAAAAGGGTAACTTAAGCATTGTTTGGAGGGTTCGAAAACGAGGTAAGGATGGAGATCCATCTCTACTAAGGTGAAGGTAAGTAACCAATGCATCCTGTCGAGCTATCGACGTTAAATATGGCACTCTTAGGAGCTAACCCAAGTTATTTATTTATTTTCATTATTTTCTAGGTTATTTTAGTAATTTTTATTGTTTATCTTAGCACTTTAACACTTTTATTTTTCATTTTAGGGTCAAGTTCACTTTTTTTGGTTAGTACTTTTGTTTCTTTTATTTTTCAATTCTTGCATTTAGGTTAGGCATGCATAAATTAAAATAAAAATATATATAATAAAAAAAAGTTAAAAGTAAAAAAAAAAGAGAAAAAAAAAACAATGTAATATATGATCATAGGATATGGTTGTATCCTAGACCATATGAATTCCAAGCAACATTTGAGTCCATGGCGCAGATTGTTACATGGTCACAAGACACAGTTGTGTCTCGAACCATGTCATTCCCAAGCATACAAAACTAATCACAGCACAGATTGTTACACGACCGCGAGATATAATCGTGTCTCAAGTCGTATCATGACCATTATAAATACATCTGCTCACATCCAATGCGATTGTTCCTCCTTACAATTTTCCTCTCATGCCTAACACTATCATTTTCTTCCTCTTACTCATGCCTTCCTCCTTCCCTACATTTTCTCTCACACACAACATACAAGAACACACCAACTCACATAAATTCAAGGATCTCTACTACTCTCACTACTTCAAGAATCCAAGTAAGATCTTGATTCCTCTTTTTCTCTAATTTTTCTAAAAAATTTACTTGGATTAGACTCTTATGCATGATAGAGTAGTTAGAATTTGAAGCTTTTGCATGTTGGTAATTTTTAGAGTGTGGTCATGACTTTTGTTTTGAGAAGATGGGTAGTGTGCATGATGAACACAACCATGTTTTTTAATTAACGCTAATCTTTGGGTTTGCAAGACATGAGTTGTGGCATAGCTATATCATTTATAGTACATTACTATAGGCATAGGATTCTTGAATGTTTGAGTTGTAGTGCTAAACTTCATTGCTTTATATGCCTTTTTCTTTAATTTAGCACTTAGGGCTTTAGTATTTAATCAACATACAAGTGCTATTGATTCGTATCATTGAGGAATTAGGAGTTTAAGCATTCTTGGAATTTCTTTTGTAATAATAATTGTTAGGATTACATGAAGGATTTCTCAAGAACACAACTACATTTTGCATGCACACCAAGTGTTTGAAAAAATTCCTCAATGAGTTGTAGAGTTTATTTTCTACACTTAGTCATAATTTTTGGTCTATTTCCTTATTCTAGGTGTAGGGAAGCTCCGGTATATTAGAAATTTGACTTGAATCTTGTTTCCTTTTGTAGAGAAATATGGTACCAAGAGCTAAATTACAAGTTTAGAGGAAGGAGCTTAAGAGGAGAGTTTAGTTGATGATGTCGATGATGAGGAGGGGGATGAGGAATACAAAGAGGATGGGGATGAAATTATGGATGATGCCTTTGATTAGGAGGATTGTGGAGTCGATGCATTGGAAATTTGAAGCTTATGTTGGAGATTGCGTTTGATTTGGACTACTTCAAATTTTTTGCTTCTTGTATTTGTGAATCGTGCTACTCAAATTTTCAAGGGAGTATCAGTTTTTCTTTCCCACTTTTATATCATCTTATCCATGATTGTTTTGATCAATATATCTTCTGTTATGTGACTTAATTTGTACATCGGGGATAATGTATGGTTTTAAGTGTAGGGAAGGGGATAGGGTAGTAAATGAGTCGAGTCGAAATGATACGGTGTTGAGCTCGAACTCGACTCAAACTTAATCGAGCTTTAATTTATAAAACTCAAGCTCAGCTCGAAATGAAACTCGATAAACTTGAGCTCAATTCGACTAAACTCGTTTAGATTCAATAATTTTAATAGATATCATAAATTTGATTAAAATAATAATAATATTTAAGCTTAGCTTGAACTTGACTAATATTTGAACTCAACTCGAGTTTGATTAGGCTTGCGAGCTTATCGAGCCGAATATCACAAAGCTCAAGCTCAACTCGATAAGTTACTCAAGTAACTTAGGCAACTCGAGCTCGAACTCAACTCAATTGTGGACAAGTCGAATTCAAGTAAATGCCAAGTTGAACTCGAGTAGGCTTGTCTCATTTACACCCGTAGAAGGGGATATAGAAACTTTTAAAAACTTTTGCTACTCAAGAGACCAATTTTCTTACATTTGACCCAATTTTATTGTTTTATTAACTTGCAGTTACTTGGAAATGATAATTTCCACTAAGTTGAATATAATTTAAATACTTGATCTTTGATGTTTGAGCAACACTTTGCCAAAATTGATAGGTAAAATCTTTGTGGAGTAAAGTGAAGGATTATTTAGCCTAGGATTTTAGTATTTAGGATTGGAGCAATATTACTGGTTAGGAGTTAGTCATGATTATTTTTGAAACTTATTTTGATGTATACTTTCCTTTTAGATGACTTTAGAACTCTGTAATTCTTAGAAAACAAACAAATGAAATTTGTCTTTTGAGAAATCCCTAAAAACTTAAAATAGTTAGAGGTAGAAAGTGAAATAAAAGAAAAAAAGGGGGGATGCAAAATTGTTACGAATTCACCTTGGTCCCTCATAAGAGCGAGGTTAAATTCCACTGCCAATGCTAAAATAAGCTTAAAGAATAAGTTGGTATGGATTGGCCTTAGTCTTTTAGAAGAGTAAGGTCCTTTAGAAGAGTAAGGTTCTTTCCTACTACTAATATGAAGGCTAGTTGGTATGAATCGATGTTGATCCATTAGAAGAGCAAGATACTTTCCCTATGACAATACAATTGTCCTTAAATAATGTGCTTAATTAATAATACAAAATCAAAGAATTTGAAGCCTTCCTAATGAAAGTATGAATTAAGGGGAGGATCAGAGAATAAGTGAATATAGTATGTATTTACTTTGAATTATAGTGCTTAGTGAGATTGAAGAGAGAGTTATATACATTTTAATTAAGTAGGTTAAAATATTTATAACTCTTTCCTGATTAGCGAGATGTTAAATATGATCTTAGGTATGGAATCTTTAATTAAATGATCCGGTTAAACTTTAATTTACATAGATTATCTTATGAACTCTAGTACTTTGTGTCCTTTCAACATTGTAAAAAAAGATCGAGTAAAAGAGTTAAGGAAGTTATTTAAAGAAAATCGATTGGATTTGCAAGTTGAATTTTTCTAGGTTAAGTGTAAATTTTAGCCAATTTTCTAAGCAATAATGGTTTTTAACTTAAGAATTCTTATCCTAATCTTTCTTTGATTTATTTGCTTGAGTACAAGTAAATTCTTAAGTACAGGAAAGTTTGATGAGTTTCTAAATGCACATATTTTATTTAGTGATTTTTAATCATTTTCCTTGATATTTGAGTTTATTTTAACACAATAATAATTAGTTGAGTAAAATTTTGTTTTCTAGGCTTTGAAACAATCTACATGAGAAAATGAGAAGATAGAAACAAATTTCACTCAAATTGGAGCTAAAATGGGCAAGTTATAAAGGTTTAAAGATTAACACAACTGAACAATATGATAGTATCATTTCTAAGAAAAATTGGAGTTGATTTTCTACTGTTATAGTTTAGGACACGACCAAAAGACAATCATATCATCAGTCATGTCGTTTCCAGGTTTAAAAAAAAAAAGACAAACTTGAAGTACAGTAAAGGACACAACCAAAAGACACGGTTATGTCCTCGTCGTGTCTTTTCCAACCGACTTATTTTTTTTAATTCTTTATATATAAAGCCTTGTTAGGGTTTATTAAAGAGAACTTTTTGGCACAACTTTTAGGGAGTTTTGGAAGTCAAGAACAATAAAAAAAAGCGAGGAGAAGAAAATATTTCAAGATTTAATTTTATTCGAATTTCATGATACTTTCTCCTACAATTTTCTACTCTTTGTTTTTACATTTTTATTTTATGATGTATAGTGAGTAGATATTTGATATTTAGGTTTTATGAAACCTAGATCTATTTGTGTGACATGATTATCATTTGATTAATTTAGGTCTTCATTATTCTCTTAGTTCAACTATGTTTGCTTTATGATTTGGGTTATTATTTCCATGGGTAATAATCTAAAATTTGATATCTTATAAGAGAATTGAGAGATTTCTTATAAGATTAGATTTAGGCATAGCTAATGAGAATCGTTGCAAGATTAGAGATAATTTACAAGATTCTTTGGGATTTCAAATTGAAGCGTAGAAAATTCAAAGTTCAATAATACAATCTTAGATCATGCTATTAAAAAGAGATTCTAATAAGTGATTTTAGGGTTATGGTTAATTAACTTAATAAAATGATTAACTGTAGTAGAGAATTCTCCCGATGAAAAAAGATTCAAGAATAAATTAGATGATCTTTAAGAAAATCACATGTCAGATCTAGGGGAAACAAGATCCAGGTACAATGTTAGATCTTGAATTAATTAAATTGTTTTTTTGTGAATTCTTGAATTTTGTCTTAGTTAATATTTAAATTAGTTTTAGCAATAATTTAGATTTACTTCTTTAAGATTTTTAAAATTTAATTTGCCGGTTAGATAATAAAGATCTAATGAGTATTAGAAATCATACTAGCCTTATGGGATCGATATTCGAACTTATATTTGCTATATTATAAATTGATAGGTGCACTTATCTACATTACATGATAGGATTGACATTGAGGTGGTGGGTTGCCCTGGGTATGCTGATGATCCCTAGCATGTCTTCTAAGTTGGATAAAAAGACGTTTGAGTTTTGCTTAAGGAATTTTGTTAGCTCGAGCTTGTCACTGTCTAGTAGTTTGATTCTTATTTTGGTTATCATTCTAGGGGCATTGGAAATCTAAACTTCAATGGTCTTCTTTGCTGGCTCCCCATGGTGGGCACTAAAATTTTGATCGGGTGGAGACCAACTAAGATATGTGAGGTCAAATTAGACTAGGCTTTGACTCTTACTCCTCAACACCTGCACCAAAAAAAAAAAAAAAAAGACACTCGGTAAGCAAGGCTACGAGTATCCTCCAACGCTCAAGTTAGTAAGGAGGACCAAAAATAGGGAAGATGATAAGTAGTATCTAACCATGCCACCAAATCTGCAACTTAGTGATCTGGTAAGGGTAGAGGTATTCAGTGTGCCAACCATTCTATAGATGTCAGATGCTTATTGATGAGTTGTAATGGGTTATAGCCACTAAACACAAAAGCCGGGTTGAGATGCTCATCAAGGGGTCAGTTGATGTTCAATGAAAGGAGTTGAGCCTCAAGCTTACCTCAGACAGTCGACAAGCATTGGCTCATTGGTTGGGGATGATCTACTTGAACATTCGTTATTTGGCTCGCCAGGTACATTGCAATGAGAGGGACTAACTCTTCCTTAGTTGGCATTCTTCATTGGTGTCAAGTAAAGGACACGGCAAAGAGTTGCAGCACAACGCGAGGGATTATGCTTACTCAGGTACCTTACTGGGTGCATCTTGTGAAGGGCTTCACTCAATGGACCTTAGCTCGAATGAGAATCCAGTATCAATATTATGTAATTATTACTAATGTATATAAAAGAAATGGCGAAGTTGTTTTATTTTGTGCTTATCACATGAATTATAGAATAATAGTTATATTGAAAAAGCATTATTAAAGCAAATATTTTTTCTAGTGAAATCAAACATGCATGTTAGATTTACTCTTTGTATAAAATGTAATAAAGTAGCTAATATTTGAAAAAAGAAAAGAAAGGATTATTAAAGACAACACCGATATATACCATAAAAACACTCGTTAAATGTTCATTACCTACACTTTGATTTGTGCATAAGTCAATTCCAAACTGTGAACTGGCTTGACTTAGAAGTGATCGAACCAAACCGCCTTGAGGAATTGCCAAGCCTTAAGGACCCGAGCGGTCGGCTTGGCTGAAATTGCCCGAACTGATGGTCATTAAGCCATTAGTTTGAACCGGCGAGTTGAACCGTCGATTTAACCCAGCAATTTAAGGACCGCCGAAGGAACAAAAAAAAAATTAGGCCAGTTCTTTTGACTGGCCCCCTATTCCTATTCCCTACCCCTTATTTCCTTTGCTTTCCTTCAAAAAATCGGACAATTTCAAATGTCCAATTACTTTTAGTGCATGCGATTCAAGATTTGAATTGTAAAATCCAAAAATTATGGTGCCAAAATGTTTGAAAATTTGAATTTTCAAAATTTAAACAATGTGTCACACATTCTTCTATCTTTATAAATTGAATGGTGCCAATATGCAGTAGTTATTACTTCATAAACAAATTAAAACGCTCCAACTCTAATCATTTTACCTTCAAATTTTTTCAATTGTGAAACATTGTCATAGAAATATTTCCTTCCATTAACCACCAATATCTAAGCATAGTTCTTCATTTTATTGCTTTAAACCATTTGCATTAGCAAATAACATTGACATACACATACTCGCTTTGTTTTGTCTTATATATTATTTTTGTCTTTTATTCATAAATCTTTGTCATAGAAAATAAGAGGAAAAAAATTTGGCATCCATGAAAAGATTTTTATGTTGTACCTTCGTTGGAAAGAAGCATAGTTGCTCATCTAACAAGAAAAGCAATGGTAAGGGCAAGAGCATTGGAACTGGTACATCGTCTAAGCCACAACGGTTCGATGACGTTTAGGCTTACCTAGATAACAAATACAACTTGAATGAGTAGAAGGCACATGATGGTGTTGAGAACATGGAAGAATAAGTTACATTACCTCCTGGGTTCAATCTAGAATCTTATTGCACAAGTAATCGTAGCATACTACCTCCTAGCTTTGATGTTGACCTGAATGTATGAGTTATCGAGGTACGCCATCTCCCGGTTTTTAACCTTTACACATGAGTGTCCTTAAACGTCTTACTAGATTCAAACCTCCTTATATGAGTATCCCTATATGACCCGTAGGATTTGAATCCCTACGGATGAGTTGCCCTGAAAGCATATTAGAGGATGATGAGGACGATATAGAAATTATTCTCGAAACATAAGAGTAACATATGAGACAACATGGGCTCGGTAGTTCGAGACCTTTAGGATTAGGTAAGCCCCTCAAACCTGATAAGTCTAATATTTTTACTACGCATTTCCGTAAAGGTATAGATGAAAAGAGGAACTCGACGGCATTTTGCAATTACTGCAATGTGAGTTACTCATGAAAAACAGGAGGGGGATATGGTACCCTTAATAGGCACTTGAGGTTGAAGCATCCCAGGAAGGTAAGAATAGATAGTACGCAACAACAGATTGTCGAGGCAGTGGTTTATCTGGTTAACTACTAATGAGGTATGATGAAGAGAAGCACAAGTATAACATGGCACAGTACTTAATGATCATGTACTTGTCATTTAATGCTAGTGCATTAGAGTGGCAGAGTTGATACGAGTGGAAGACATTCAACCCCAGCTCATGACAACTTAGCCATAGAACATTAACTCAAGCCATACAGGAGCTCTACCACAAAGGTAAGAGGAAACTCATAAGTAAATTCGCTTCCCTCGACACGCATGTATCGATATGTACAAACATATGGACAGATCCTTTTCGTAATAATTTTTATATGGGTGTTATTGTTTACTAAATAAAAGATAATTGGCAACTTAATAAATTACTATTGGTTTTAATGGTATATAATGAGTAACGCATAGCACAAAACATTTATAAAATTATTAGGGAAATTCTAAATGAATACAAATTAATGAGGAAAATTTTTTCTATTGGTTTTGACAATGCAAGTGCCAATACTGCCTCAATATCTGATTTGCAAAATTACTGTCAACCAAAGGAGTGGGGTGGGTGGGTGGGTTTCCATGTACGTTGTGCATGTCGTATTCTTAACTTGTGTGTCAAAGATGGCATTATAGCTATGCAAGACAGTATAACTCTAATCAAGAACATCCTCAAGACAACAACAGAGGTCGTCCCTTTACAAAAAGTGGAGGAAATTCTACATGGAGCGTAAGAAGAGGCCTTAGAAGTTTAAGATGGATGTGCAACACCACTAAAACTCAACTTACGAGTTGTTGTATAGCACAGTTCTTTATAGCGAACTATTGTATGACTTCGCAATGTACAATGTGCGGGAAGTTGACATTCTTCTCAGTAACTGGGATATATGTATCTAGTTGCAAATAGTTTTGAAAGTTTTTTATGATGCTACTAAGAATTTCTTGCAGGTTTACAGGCCTAGTGTATATTAATTTGTTATATCAGCCGTCAATATACTTGACATACTACTTTAGGCCTGTGAGGACCCAAACCTGCATACATGCATATACGATATAACTTTAAAGTGGTTAACTTATTATAAAGACATTCCTCGTATTTATCTTATAGCAACTATTCTAGATCCTCATTGCAAAATAGAATTATTACTAATATATTTAAAAACTTATTACGTTTACATTCAAGATCTAACGAATTTTCAAGATATGTACAGCTTGAAAGCACAACAGGAAGTGTTGGTAATGATGACCAACATAGAAGAGATGCTCAACCACTACCAAAGTCAATATAGTGGTCAGTCACCGGTCTCTTCTTCACCACCCACCAAGGAGCGGCATTACTTATTTATGGGTGAATAGTTATTGGCGCAAAAATTGAAGAAGTAACGGTCTAGTGGTCCAATGTTTAAGATGCAGTACTGCACCAATATGAATTTTGAGTTTTCTGAAAAAATCTTCACTAAGGACTTCAATATTTTAGAGTGGTGACAAAGGCACACAATGGACTACCCATTCTTATCTTGCATCACCCATGAAGTACTTGCTGCTCCGGTTTCAATGGTCATCGTTGAGCAAGCGTTTAGTACAACAGGTTTGATTGTCAACAAATGCTGAACCTCCCTATCTATTGTCAAATTTGAGGCAAATGCTTGCATAGAAGATTGGTACAAAATGGCTTACAAACAATAAGAACCATGTGAGACATTAAGTGAGGAGGATAATTACTTCAGTAACTAGAACCAATTTGATGGAAGCCTAAACTCAGCCGTAGGTTTCACTCCTTGTCATGAACATGAAGAGCTACCTCAAGAAGGGACATAATAAGTTTTTTTTTTTTTCATCATTTCTAAAAAAGTTTTATCACGTAGAAAAATCATTTTTCCTAATTATTAAGAAAAAAGTAAATGGCATAGTTTTTCCAAAAGTGGTGATCTAACACTAAGGTTTTCTAAATTATGATCGAATGAAATTATTTTCCTTCAAAAAATATAAATTGGATAGTCACGTAAACTTGGACTCTTTTCATAAAATGTAAAATTAACTAACAAACTAAAAGTTTTCTAAAAATCCAAACCTAACTACGGCATCCGATATCAATTAGTGAATACATAAGCACCTTCTAGGTGATCGTAAAAAATATTTTCCCTCTAACCGCTTCATTTTACTTTATTAGATTAGTTTTTCGTACTGTAAGAGACTTCTTTATATTTTAATTTTTGTCCATTTGTAATGTATGCTTTATGTAAGGAGGAAAGACAAAAAAAAAAAAAGAAAAAGGGAGGGTGGTGGGGGGTTAGGGGTTGAAGGCTCGGTAAGGAAAAATGGAAAAGAAGTATAGAAAGAAAGGAAAAAACAAAAGAAAAGAAAAAAACAATTCAAGAGCTGGTCTCGAATCAGCTTGTGAATTGCCAGACTTATTAAATTAGCTTGAAACTACCAACTCATGAGCCGATCATAGTTCACCGTATCTCTAGCTTGTGAATTTGCAATATAGAACCGGTTCGGTCCTTAGCCTAGATCTACCCACATCTACTCTTCTTTTGGGATAAATTTCCTTTTTTTTTTTTTCTCCCTAGTAAATCCTCCTCGTTTCATTTACCAAAATTGCTATTTTCATTACTCTATTTGCTTGAAAGGGGCTATTGTATTCTCCCGGAAACCATGGAGCGTGTGCAATTGTCTCAATATTCGAAACAATCCGTTTTCAACCCTAATTTTACGCAAAGCTGCACATTTAAAGGCTTAGTAGTGTCCGATCGAGGAATCAGATTAACTATTGAAAATTTTATATGGAACTGAAGGTCTTGAAAATTTATGAGCGATCAGCTATGCTCCATAGTCTAGAGGGCATAAAGATATTATTATTTTCATTTGAGACGTACCTTGCTTCCACTTCTTCCAAATGTTTTGCAATCTTTGTTTATAGTAGATTACATGGAATTTCATGAGGTGCAACAAAAGTAGAAGTTTAATGTACTGTTTAAGAAAATTACATTTAGTCCACCATTTCTGCGTGGGTCATATTTTTCCTTTCTTTTTTTTCCGTATAATCGGTAAGCCATCTAATTAAATCTGTTTATTGGGTTGGAGTGGAGTTATAGTGATATATATATATATATATATATATATTAGTTTTAAGATTTCAAAAATGATTATGACCTTACCTTTTCTTAAAAATTTCTACATAAAAACATTCTTTATTTATTTATTTATTTTTCTTGAGTTATCCAGAAATTTCGTCGATCATATTGTTTAAATTATCATCTGATCGTTAAGATTACTATTGTATTAACTTACATGTAAAACGACTCGGAACTATCTAAGATGCTGGAAGAACTGGCCAATGATAGTAAAAATCCCCGTGGATGTAGTTGAGTCCCTGGCTTCTTCATCTTTCGATCCCCAAGAGAAAAGCTATAGCACACCAACATTAATCCAATCATTTTGCGCATCAATATATTCTCAAAACAAATACTAAACTACACTCAACAGACACCACTTATCACCTAATTCCTTAATTTACTAATTGTTTTTGTATCTTTTCCACAAAGAAAAAGAGGATTAAACAGGGCATAGCATAGCAAGTTAACAACTAGATTTCTCGCATGCATGATAGCTATTTGAAAGATCACATCATGATTTTTTTTGTTTTTTTTTGTCCAATAAACAATAATATCTTATCGAAATGTTTATTAGTGCAATACCCGTGGTAACTACTCACGCAACAGCACCCACCAACTCGCTTTTATGCCATTGTTTGGGAAAAAGGGGAAGTAAGGGAAAGCAAGAGGAACGGATTAATTATTAGCCATTAAATAAAACATTTTCTGGCCTTAAAAATTTCGAAAGGTCTAAATGTTCTATTTCAAAATTTTGAGATATTTTTTTGAGAATATCACTGCAACTAAACTAACCCGAGAAGTATATTAAAAGAAATTTAGAGTTCAATTATTTCTCTATAAAATCTGATGTCATTATCAATTCGACATAAGAGGTCCATGTCAATGACATTTCCATAAATTGCTTTGATTCTCAAATACCTCACGGTGATTGATATGTCAAACATTGTAAACCCATCCTTTGATATTATATTTTACCATAAAAAAGATTATTATATACAAGTTGTTGGTATCCATGGATTTTGATAAATTGTGCCAGACTATAAAGGAAATCTCTGAATTTGCCAGATGAGTCCACCACACGCATATTGGGAAGAAACTATTCTCTCTCCTTTATTTCATGACAAATAGAAAGAATTAAGAGCGTTTTTCATGCACGCAAGTGCATTTGGAGGTTTAGCCCAGATTCTGAATTTCTTTAGAAAGTGTAGTGGTGTGTGTAGGGCATTATGACATCGACTATGTTGTCCTGTAAAGAGGGTTGCTAATATATATATCCATACTTAGTAAAATCCGAAAATAATAGCTAAGAAAATACCCATCACCGATGTTGTTGTTGTTTTTTTGATTTTTTTTTTTTTTGTTTAACAATAGTTTAGTTCACAAATGTGTATTTAAAAGTTATTCATAGATGAAAATATGTATTGATGGTTTAAAATATTTATCTGCACCTAAATGATCATTTATCCAAATGAATTTGCAATTTCTTAAAAAAAAAAAAAAATCATATTAAACTAAGCAAGCGTGACAGTGGAGGTGGAGAGGCACCCAATATTGGCCTACTGACTTTAAAGTATATGAACTCTATTTTATCAGCTTTTTATTAGCTTTCGATCAGTAGAGTCCCCATCCAAGCAAGAAAAAGAAAAATAAAAAGCAAGATGTGGACAACAAGGAATTAGAGTTTTCAAATCATAGGATCACCCATCCAAGAAAAAAATCCATTCACTGGCCAACTCCTGAATTCAGCTTGCTGGACCATTATTTAAGTTTAACATCTCAAACTAAAATTATCATTATTAGGTCGACCCAAAGATATATTTACAGGAATAGGCATCGGTTTCTCAAGCTTTAAAAAAAAAAATTAAATATAAAAATTTATTGAAAATGTCGAATCATATATTAAATATATATTTTTAAAGAATACAATTTACCGTGAAGATAGATATAGTTAAATGTTTAGGTGTTGAGTTTAATTCTTACAAAAGTTATTTTATTATTTTAAGCCGTTTTTCTAGCTTCAATTGTACGGTTGTAGGTTCATGTTTGATCAAACCCTTAGCTTGATATAAATAAAAAGTTCTAGTGCAGCTAAAGTTTTCATCTTTTTTATTTGATTGCTCATAGGTTATAGTTGTCTGTTCAGATATTTGGAAAAGGAAAAGTCAAAATATTCCTCAATTCTCTTCTTTTATCACTTTTGCTTTTGTACGATGCAATTTGTTCAATTTCCATTAGAGATTCCATCTTAAAGCAATAATAATCACTTCATCATCCCCTCTACCCGAAGATTATGTATGCCTATTCAAAATCTGTATCTAAAATTATCATTTACTTTTGACCATCGACATCTGTGGTGTTGCTGCCTTTCTTATTGGTCACTTTCTTTCATCATAAACATAAAAGTCCTCGAAATCATGTAATCTTCATTATCCCAGCAAGTATCCGACTTTTATTTTATTTTTTAATAACAACAGCTTTAATGATCAAAGTTTGATCATTGCACTCACTAGCTAGCTAGCTAGCTAGCCATAATGACATGTGTAAACATGAAGTGGTTGAATATAAAAGAATTTGGACTATAGTTGTGAAGAGGCCAGAAGCGAACTCTATGGTCATTCTGTGAGAGTCTACACCGAATTGAATGGACGTATAAATTAAATTAAACCTCTAAATATAGTATGTTTAAACTAAACCCATTATTATTTACATCAGTTGAACCCAAATGCATTGCTAATAAGAAAATCTAACATGTGTGGAAGAGTCTACATTCCGACTTCAATTATTACTAATTTGATTTTGATTACTTTATTCTTCTTTATTGCTAGTCAATCTAAATTGTTCTATTGCTAATGAGTCTAAATTATTCTAACTTTAAAAAGTTTAACATTATTTCATGATACATAGTTGGTTACCGGATTGGTAAAAAATACTTGTATTTCTTTATAATAAAGTATGACTGAGAAGTAATATATCAACTTAAATATAATTAAAGACAAGATATATTAGAACATAACCATAAAAGAGATGCATTAAAAAAAAAAAAGGAGAAAATGAACTTATATATAATATATAATTTTGAAAAAAAAATTATTATCAAACCTCTTTTATGTGACTTTTTGCTTAAATAGTACCTTTTTGTTATTAATTGAACATTTTTTTAATCTTTTCTATTACGATGCCTTTTTAGTGTTTCCCCATATATACCACTATTTATAAAATCACTATAGACTTATTGATTACAATATATTTCCAAATGAGTATTATTGATAGTAGTTCTTGGAAACAAGCCAACCACCTTGAGCCCAATAACTAACGTCTCAACCCATAAGATCGCAACCCAAAATGGACCTGGGTTAACCACCAACAAGCACATGGTTAAGCAACTCCGTTCATAGGATAACAATCCTGATCAAGACTGAGCTAACCACCATAGGCCTCACATCGAGTGGCCAACAAGTATTGGCTTGATCTTGGTTCATGAGTTTAAGGAACCAAATGGCTTAGCTAAATGAAGTCTTGTGCAACCAAGGCTATCTTCCATGGTATACAAGTCATCCTCCTCGAAACCTCTTATGGTCCTTTCCAAACAACATTAAAGCCCTTATTCGATCCTTAATGAGAAATCAAAACCTAAGCATATTGCACTTACATTGCGTTAAATGCGATGTGACTTCTGATGGCTTGCCTTTTAGAAAGCCTATGTAGCCTTAATCATATGGCACCATCAAGCATTTATAAAGAAAAAAATAGACACAATGCCCTAAAACAATCATTCTCATCATCACTAGAAGATCTCACCAACCTTGAGTACCCGAGACCTAAGACTTAGTTTCATTGTTTGTTGCTATGTCTAATTCAATAGTACCACTTATCTTAATAATTTTTATAGACCTAGCATAGGCATTTACTTTTCTAGTTAGAGACTAATGCCTTAGGCCTAAAATAGGATTTGTTTAAGGGTCTAACGATTTAGATAAATATCTAATGTATTCCCTAATCAAAGAAGTCATTTTTAGGGTGAAACTGTACCTAAACTAGGGGCTCACTTTTTCTAATTAATGAGGAAGAGGACCCAAACACAACAAGGGCTTAGGGGTCAAACATATAATTATTTGATCTCTCTCCTTTCCAAAATAAGTCTACTCCCTAGCACTCATTTTATACTCTAACCTTTCTCTCTTAGCTTCCACTTATTGAATTATATACTTTTTTACTAGTGTCCTTGACTTAGGCATTTAAGTGGTCTCACTAGAAAACTCGCCAACTATTCTATTTCCTATTATGCCCTAAAGAGGCAAAGTTGCAATAATCCCACCATGTAAACCAACCTAAGTTAGTAACTAACCTCTTAGTTATTATTGTAGATGTGATTTACACAAAGCATTTACAACTACCCACTTTAAAGTAAACAATTCTAATAAGAATCAACTCCTTAGACCAGTCACATACAGTTGAGTTAGAAGACTCCAATAACTCATACGGAGAATACTAGCTCGAAACTCCATTCAAGACGATGACTCCTATCTTAACATCTACTTTTCACATTTCTACCAACCCGAATACTGAGCTTTAGTATGGATTGACACAATTTTCGAGCTTCCAAGCAGAAGTACTAACCTATCAAGCGACTCCCATCCATTATCGAGCTCATGTATTGATTCGGTTAGTTTTAGAGCCAATCAATGTCAGACCTCTATTCAAGTCAAAGCTAGAAGTACCCAACCTGAAGAAGACCTGAACATCCTTTAGTGTCTAAGCTTTAGCTTGCACCAGATCAGGTCTGCTCTAATAATTGACCCTCTTGTCACTTTATCCAAATTGTATTATATTCCATCCAACCAACCAGCCACCACGCGATACGTGTCTTCTGTCACAACATTCTAGAAGAATTCTTTACTTTTTCTATACAAAATATCCTGTCTCTTTTACCCTTTTTAGTATATTTCATGTACTTTAAATGTAGATTACCCTTCTTATCTTTTCCATATATGCTTGTAACCTTAATGGGGCTAGTATATAAACCCCATCTATTTTTGTATGTAGACATCATTGAATATCATTAGATTATTATAAGTTTCCTTTAGTGAGCAACCTTAGTGTTCTCATTTCCCCTTTATCTCTTATCTATTCATTTTAGCAAGGAGTAGTGGTAAGTAACCCTATAGTTTGGAACGATAAGTTATATCTGGTGAATTGTAAGCCGAGTAAGATTTATTAGTATGTCATATCTAGTTGGTAGCTACTCAGATTTGCTAATCTTCTTTTACAATCTCTTGATTCCTTCCATTGTGGTGTTTCTCTATATGTACAACCCCAGAGACACATTAACTTCACTAGTATCAAAGCATGGTTCTAAGAGGGAGTATGTGAAGCTATAGTGAAGTCTTGTTCATTTTTACCATTATTAGCTATTGTGTTCCTTTTGTAGTTGTTGCAGTGTGATTGTGTGAAGTTAGTTTTGGAGTTCTGAGATGTATAGTGATGATTTGTGTATTGGTAAGTGTAGTTCCAATTGTTATTCTGTTTTTCACTATGAAAACAGAGCAAGTCATTTTTGTCTTGTTCGATTGAGTATTAGGTGATTGAAGTTTGTTAGAGTGTATTCGTAAGGCTATGAGTGGAGAGTAAAGGTGTATGTTGTATGCTGTTGATAATTTGTTGGAGAAAGTACTATACTATGTTGGATTTGAGTGTTTAAGGTGTTATTAATGACTAGAGTAACAGTGCTCATGTTGGTCGAGGTCAGAATGGTAGTAACACTCCTGGGTCAGTCGATAATAAGCTTAATGAACTTACTAATCTTATTGAGAGTCTGGTTACTATGACATAAGACAACAGACAATAACCACAAGGTGTACCACATCATAACTTGCTTGAGAATGTTCTCAAGAGATGATATGGCTAAAGTAGTTGGGCAAATTGCCTAGTTCGACCCCATCAAGCTAGAGGAGGTTCCTACTAAGTTGCTAGATGAAGGCCGGAGTTGGGAGAGATTAAGGAGGATGATGAGGAAATAGATGTCGAAGAGTATGGAGAGGAAGAAGAAGAGGTTAAATATTATCAAGCACAAGAATAAGGATGTCAAGCTCCTTGAGGACTTGACAATGTTAAGGTCCAGATCTCATCCTTTAATAGAAGTAGAGATATAGATGAATATGTAGAGTGGGAAGAGAAGGTCGACAAAGTATTAGACTATTATGGGTATATTGACGCCGTTAAAGTGCAACTTCTTGCACTAAAGTTTATTAGATATGCTACTATATGGTGGAACAATTTGAATGTAGTCAAAGCAAGAGATGGAAGATAAGGTGTAAGAACTTAGGAAGAGATGAAGAGATTGCTAAGAGGAAGATTTGTGCCCAAGACCTACTTGTAGGATGCATTTGCAAAGTTGTAGGAACTTTACTAAGGAAGTCAATCTGTTGATAACTATGTAAAGGAATTCCAGATGTTGATGATTTGAGCAGACGTAGAAGAGCCTAAAGCACATATTGTATCTCGTTTCATTTATGGACTCAAATATGAGGTTCGCAATATTTTGAAAGTACAAAGGTTCCATATATTGGAGAAGGCCATTAAGGTAGTGAAAGTACAAAGGTTCCAAGTCAACCTGAGCTAACATATTTCCTGTCCCCCTGTTTCGTACCAAACCATTCATGTTAAGCCGAGGAGACTCTTCTAAGTCGAGGAAAAATATGACCAACCTGACAATATTTAAATAGGCTAATAGGGTTGAGTAGGCTAATTGAGCCAAATTGAGGATAAGCCGACCCCAAGAACATATGAGAAGGAATAGACCTTTAAATGGAAGACCAACGAGGTGAAGTGCTTCAAATGTTTGGGTTTTGGACACATGGATATTGAGTGTCCAAACCAACGTGCCATGGTGCTCCGAGGAGATGTAATGGAGAAGAATGCTAGAAAAGTTGAAGCCAAGGAGAAAGAGGAGACTTGTATCTATGCCAACCAAGGAGAAGTGATGACTCTAGTATTGAGATGAGTGCTAAGCTCCTTATTGAACTTCAAAGAAGATTAGAGAGAGAATTTATTCCATACGTATCGACAAGGGACAGTTGTCCACCATCATTGTAGATGGAGGAAATTATACCAACATCGTCTTACAGTCCTTTGTGTAGAGGCTAGGACTGCCAACCTCTAAGTACTCCTAACCTTACAAGCTACACTAGCATCATGATAAGGGTGCTTTATATGTCATGGAACAAGTATCCGTGCCTTTTAGTATTGGGAGTGTGTACAAGGACAAAGTAATGTGTGATGTCGTCCCCATGAGAGCTTCACATCAATTACATAGATGACCTTAGTTGTTCAACCGATGTGTTACTTACGATAGATATAAAAACTCCTATACCTTTGTCAAGGGTGGAAAGAAGATTGCATTACAACACAAGATACCCACTTAAGTGAATGAAACCCATAACTAGCTCACCCAAACCAGTAAAAAGAAAGCCCTAATGATGAGCCAAAGAGAGCTCCAAGTTGTTGAGAAGGCTAATGAGCCTATGTTTTTATTGATTAGAAGATTGTTAGAAATGAGAGATCTAAAAGAGGTACTTGATGAGATCTGAAGGTTAATTGATGAGTTTTCTAACCTATTTCCTAAAGAGTTGCTTAAAGGACTACCCCTAGTCTGAAGCATAGGACATTGTATTAATCTACAACTAGGCACAACCCTATTGAACTGACCTGCTCATAGAATGAACCTTGAGTAGGCTACTAAGCTGAAGAGATAGGTGGATGATCTCATAAAGTGAGACTATGTTAGGAAGAGCACGATTCCTTATGTTGTACCCGCTCTGCTCTTCCCAAAGAAGGATAGTTTATAGCGCATGCGCATTAACAATCGAGCAATTAACCATATCACTACCAAGAACAAATATCCAATACCAAGGCTCGAAGACATGTTAGATGAGCTTCATGGTGCTAAGGTATTTTCAAAGATTAATTTGCGAAGTAGCAACCACCAAATTCGCATGAGACCAATTGATGAATAGAAGATTGCTTTCAAGACAAGGCATGGTCTCTATGAATGGTTAGCTATACCATTCGGGCTTACAAATGTGCCAAGCACATTTTTGTGGCTTATGAATCATGTGATGCATCTACTAATTAGAAGATGTGTAGTCGTGTATTTTGATGATATATTAGTGTATAGTACTGACTTGAACAACCATGTTCAACATCTCTAAGCTGTTTTTAACATTTTACAAGTCAATAAGTTGTATAGTGGTTGTTCTGTTAGTTTGAAGTTGTCTTCCTAAGGTATGTAATATCATGAGAAGGAATCTAAGTAGATGAGGGAAAGATCAAAGCTGTATTGGAGTGGCCGATATTAAGGAATATCGTTGAAGTATGAAATTTTTATGGCCTACTTCTTTTTATACAAGTTTTATTAAAAACTTCAATACAATTGTAGCCTTCTTAACTGAGCTAACAAAGAAGAGAGAAAGATTCTAGTAGAATGACCAAGCTGAATAAAGCTTCAAGGAAATTAAGGAGAAGCTCACTATTGCCTTTGTCTTGTCACTACAAGATTTTGACAAACCATTTGAATCGGAGTGCAATACATCAGGCATTAGAATTGGTGCAATCTTGATGCAAGAATAATGACCTGTTACCTACCATAGTGAGAAGCTCAGTAGTGCCACATTGAACTACTCTGTGTACAAAAAAAGAGTCATACTTTCTTTTTTGAGCTCTAATTGTTTGGTAGCACTATTTATAACCATGAGAGTTTGTAATCTACACTAACCATGAATCTTTGAAGCATCTTGGAAGTTAGAACAAACTTTTGAAAAGGCAAAATAAGTGGCTAGAGTTTACGAAAGGTTTTTCCTACATGATCGGAAAGGTAGTACCAATATGGTTGCAGATGCCTTATCACGACGACAAGCCTTACTAACTAAACGAAAATACTACGATTTTCACTTATCACTAAGCAATATACTCATGACCCCCATTTTATTCCTATTCTTGAGCATTGTAGAGAAGGAGTTGCTATTAGAGGATGTTACCTCAAAGATGGTTATCTGTTCAAAGAAAGAAGACTATGTATACCGAGCTATTCCACACATGAGCTGTTAGTTAGGGAAGCTCACAATGGTAGATTATTTGGTCATTTTAGACATACCAAAACAGCTAACCTGTTGAAAGAGAACTTTTATTGGCCTGGTTTAGCTAAGGATATCCATAAGATAGTCGGTAGTCACGAAATTTGCAAAAGGGCTAAAGGAAAAAGAGAGCCACATAGAGAGTGTATGCCCTTACCCACATTGTCTTTACCTTGGGTTGACCTCAGCATGGACTTTGTCCTAAGGTTACCCTAAACATCTAGAGGAAAGGATTCAATCTTTGTTGTAGTGGACTGCCTTAATAAAATAACACCCTTCATTCCATATCATTGAATTAATGATACTTTATATATTGTTGATTTAATTTTGCAAGAAGTTGTTTGAGTACATGGAGTACCAAAGATAATTGTTTCAAATCACGATACAAAATTTTAGAGCTATTTTTAGAAGACTCTTTGAAGAAGACATGGAACTAAACTTGTGTTTAGCTCTAATAGCCACGCTTAAACTGAAGTAGTGAATAGAATGTTGGGAAATCTACTTTGAGTTGTTGTAAGAAAGAACTTCAAAAATTGGGATCTGTATCTACCAGTTATAGAATTCACATACAACCAAATTGTCTATAGCATCACTAAAAAGACTCCATTCAAGGTCATCTATGACCTCAATCCTAATATTCCATTAGATATGATTGGTACATTTGTAATTGCTGAAGAGAGTTAATCGAGAGTAGCTTGAGCCCAAGAATTGCAAGAGCTACATTAGTCCATAGCAAGGAAGATCACCAAGTTCAACCAAAGATAGCAAGAGATCAATAATCATGGCCATTAAACTATTTTTTTCAGACCAGGAGACTTAGTATGGATTCACCTTAATCGAGAACGATTTTCGAACCTAAGATAAAGTAAGCTATCTCCATGAGCTAATAGTCTATTCAAGATCTTGAAGAAGGTCAACCGCAATATCTACCATATTGAATTGCTTGAGAACTATGGTGAATCCTTTACCTTCAATGTATCTGACTTGATTCTCCATCGACCAAAAGAAGAATTAGTAGATGCCGAGATAGAATAAGAGCTTGAGATCACTTTAGATTTAACGACAAATCTTTCTAACCACCTGGCAAATGAAAAGAATCAACTCCTCAGACCAGTTACACGTAGCTAAGCTAAATGACTTTAAGGACTCACACATAAAATACTAGCTTGAAATTCCATTCAAGATGAGGACTCCTATCCTAACACCCACTTTTCACATTTCTATCAACTCGAATACTAAGCTCTAGTATGGATTGACACAATTTCTAAGCTTTCGAGCAAAAGTGCCAACTTATTAAGCGACTCCTATCCATTACTAAATCATGTTTTGATTTGGTTAATTTCTGAGCCGATTGGTGTCAAACCTCTATTTGAGTCAAGCTAAGAAGTACCTAACCTGAAGAGGACCTGAACATCCTTTATTGTCCAAACTCTAGCCTATAGCAAATTAGGTTTCCTTTGACGATTGACCCTTTCATCACCTCATCCAAATTGTATTATATTCCAACCAACTAGCCACCATATAATACGTTTCTTCTAACACAACATTCTGAAAGGATTCTTTACTTTTCCATACATAATATTCTTTGTCTCTTTTATCCTTTTTAGTATATTTCATGTATTCCAAATGTAGATTACCCTTCTTATCTTTTCCATGTGTGCTTGTAACCCTAGTGGGGCTAATATATAAACCCCCATTTATTTTTGTACGCAAACATCATTGAATATCATTAGATTATTACAAGTTTTCTTTAGTGAGCAACCTTAGTGTTCTCATTCTCTCTTTAGCTCTTATCTATTCCCTTTAGTAAGGAATAGTGGTAAGTGATCCTAGAGTTTAAACTGGTGAGTCATATGAATTGTAGGACGAGTAAGATTAATTGGTGTATCATATCCAGTTGGTAGCTACTTGGATTTACTAATCTTTTTTTATTTCTCTTGGTTCCTTCCATTGTGGTATTTCTCTGTATATATGACCCCGGAGATGCATTAAGTTCATACAAGATTATTAATAAAATTACACACAAAATTTTAAGTCATGTACATAAATGTGGGTGTATTTGTCTTATGATCTCAAGAGATATTTACACAACATAACTATTTGACAAGTAAAGTATTACATGATCAACCCATATATCTAAGAGTTATCAACAAAAATTCTCTAAAACTCCATTGATCAAACAGTTTGATCCTCACTCCCCCAAAGTTCTTCAAAAGGGTACTAACCTTTAGATAATTACAACAAAGCATTGGAATTATCACTTGCAAGAAAATCTATAAAAGTATGAGCAACCAATAGCTTAGTAAGTAAGGATGAAGACACAAGATTGTATAATAAACACAAACAAGGTTCTCAAACATTTAATTAAATGCAATGCAACACTCAAATACCATCACACAATGTTGTCTAGTCCGTTGTGCCATCCTTTTAGAAAGTCTCGGTATTTGGTTGCAGAATCCCAAAGAACACTAGGCTAAACTCAAGAAGGAAGGGTAAATTGAGTTCTAAGGATAAATTGCAACTCTTTTCGAAATTAATTACTAAATGCAATAATGAGTATGATTAAGATAATGATAAAATAATAATAAATGTAGAAATTAAAAGAGATAAGGATAGAGAAGATCAAGCCCAAATATAATATAGAGTTCGGACTGCTCCTTACTCTCCAAGAACCCACAAACGGCTCTAATCAAGGACATTACACCACTTTATTAATCTCACAAAATAATGCTCAAAGAGCTATACAAGTTTTCGCAATTACTATTACACACAATAATCTTAAGTATAGTGCTTTTCTCTTTAAAGATTACAAATGCAAGAACTTTCAAGCACTACACACTAAGTCTCACTTGTTTGATTATAAGTAAAGAGTACAAGAGACAAATAGTAAGTAATAGGGCTAAGGAATTAAGAGAATGTCTTTTGATTGTAGTAGAATATCAGTTCTTAATTGTCCTTGATCATCTTTGATTGGATTGTTGAGCATTTATATCAACTCATTCAATTGCTACTTGAAACAAGTTTACCGTAATGATGGTATCACCATCCTACCGTTATGCTAGTAAGCGACATAACTGTAGACAAGAACATCAGCAAGTGTACCGGCATATCGATAACTTGATCAAAAAGCTTTCCATCTTCTTTTCTAGTTCACTTCAACATGAAGCTAGTAATGCTTTGAAGTTGTCATGCCGGTAAGCCAATTTCACATGATCTCAACTTTTAAACAAAGAACAACCATACTTCTACAATCTAACTCCAAAAAGGTTTATACGTCATTCAAAAAACTAAATATCTTATAGAGTTAATTATTATTCATAATCATTACACAAGACAAATTTTCTTTTCCAATTAACTAAATATAAACAAATAATAACATGTTTAATCATATTCTTTTTACTTTGTTCTCATAAAAATCAAATAGTGAACCATAAGTTCAACAATCTCCCCATTTTTTTTATGAAGACAAAACTCTTATACATTAAAAGCTCCCCCTTAATTTAATACCCCCCCTCGATTAAGTAATCAGTTTCAAGATATTTGGCAATCGAATAAGATTAAGGGAGTGCTTGCAAAAAAGAGTATTAATGTATTAGGGAACTAAGTCTCACTTCGTAATAACTTCACATATTGGATATATCAATCTTTCAATGAATCAGGATATGCTATAGTTATAAGATAAGTCCAATATCATCTTTTGAGCAACTATTATCAATTCAACTTAATACACTTTTTGACTCTCTAACAACTTTAATATTTATCTCCTTTGGGCCTCATAAAAAAAGAGGAGGATCCAAGCAGTGAAAAGGGAAGAGAATTCAAGTCAAAATTTTGGCACAATCCTAGCTTAAGCCTTAAGATATGTCCCTAACAAACAATAGAACAAGGAAGCTACAAATAAAGTAGCTAGCAATGATTCCCAAAAGTAACATAAGTTAATTAAGATAAGCAAGAGGCATCCATGCCTTGTACAAAGAAGTTCATGTATCACAAAACATAAAAGATAGGAACAAGATCAACAAAGGTCATTAAGGACCAAAATCCAACAAAAACAAGAGAAAGGAAATATAATGTGGGTAGAGGCCGAGTTTATAAAACATAAATGAAGTAACATTAGAAATAGACTAAAGGTGACAACTTAGGCAGCAAGAGGATCATCATCTTGAACTGGAGGAGGAAAGGGGCAAGATGGGTAGTGATAATTCATTTGGAAATGACTATAGAGCCTTTGAAACCCACTGTAAATGTAATCATGAAGATCCTCCTTGAGCTAATTAAAGCGTATCTCTGAGTATTGATAAAATGGATGCTGAGATGCCAAGGAAGCAGTTAGTTCAACTAATAAAAAGCCAAAGTTAGGAGCAGGAGGCTGGTGAGAGGAGCCTTCTAGAGGAGGAGAAGTAGCATAATTAGTAAGCTCACTGGAGGGATTAAGACTACTATTACTTCTTGGTTCATTAAAAGATTCGATAGGTTCTAGTGGCTCGCGTTCAGAGCCAAGATTAAGAGGAGGAGGGGGTTTCTTTCTAACTTAATTATTGTCGACCTTTTTCCAAACTCCTCGACAAATATCAACCAGTTCAAATTGTTTGATTTGAGCTACTTGTAGAGGTATAGGTAACTAGACTCCTTTATGGATTAACAATTGTGTAACTAATTGGCCAAACCTAAGGAAACCTTAAGAGTTATTGGTGACATGCTTAAAGCATTGAACCATAATGCTAAAAAAAATTGATTTGCTTGTAACATTTGATTGTTAGCCTCGACGAGGACAATAATTATGGATTATATTGTGGTGGAGAATTTTGGTCTTAAGATTAAGTTGTACAACAGCCAAATTTTTGCTTTTCCCTAATTTCCACCAATACCCTCATACCAAAAGACCCTTTCACAAAACTTAGCACCATAAAAATTTACCTTAACATCAGTTCCCTTAACAAAAGCCCCAATAAAATCACAAATATCCTCAAGATTGATGATTACAAGAATGCCATAAACATAAGTATATAATACTTTGTTGTGTAACTCATCACTAAGATTCATTTTCACCTTAGGCCAACCTTGATCATCTAAGGAATTAAACTTATTGCAATAAAAATATTTGAGAGTGTCATCATGTATCTCATTTGGAAGCTGAAGGATGTCTAGGACATGGTTGGTGTTGACCTCAGGATTGGTTGGAATGTGAAATTCATCAAGCATCTCTTGTGGATAGAAGATACTAGTGTCTACTTCTAAGTTAGTGAATTTCTTAAACCATTGAGCATGATGACATGTAGGAAAGAAATGATGGTCATATACAGGGGGTGTAAGACCACGGGCGGTTCTTAGTGGCATGGTGGTTTAAAATAAGTGATGATGGGGGAGAGATGGAAGATGAGAGGACAATTAAGGAGGGTATATGTAAGGGAAGCTGGGTAGACGATAGAGGCGTGAGGATGGTGGTGGCATTGTGATAATGGATGAGGGTTTTTGTAGGGAGAGAAAGCTGCATGAGGAGAAGAAGAGAGTGAGATGAGGCGAAGTGAGGTCATGGATGAGTTATTAAGTGAGTTTAGAGATGATTGATAAGAGAAAAGAAGGATTTTGAAGGGTTGAAGATGGTGAATCGAAGAGTGAGAAAGTGGTTAGGGTTTACGGGGAAGGAAAGGAAGGGTTTGGGAAAGGTAAACAAGAGAGAGAAGGATTAGGCACTTTTTTAAGTGCGCTTGGAATTTGGTTTACCGGCATGACGACAAGGGTGGGTGTTGTCATGACAGTATATTGAATAGAATTGATTCTAGGTTCTTGTTTAAAATAATATACCTACATGACAATGATAAGGGGTGCCATCATCCCAGTTCATTAAACAGAACTAATTTTAAAACCTTATTTTGAGGAGTATGCTAGCATGTCAATAAAGTGGAATGTTGTCATGCTAGTATTCCGCAATTTTGCAAAAACTTGGTTTTTATCCACTCCATTGTCCAAGTTACTAACTAAAGTTTATTTTGATTGATTTAATGAGGATTCCAATACTTTAAGCAAGTTTATTTGAGTCCGTTAAGACTTGAAAAACTTATGTTTGAACTAAATATCTAAGATTGAGCCAAATCAAATTCTTAGAGCCATGTAGTTCATGATAAAGTGAGAATATGCAAAAGAGAGCAAATTATGTGCATAGGCAATAAGTTTTTGCACACCAACACTTCAAGCAGACTTCAAATATATGATTGAGTATGGTAGGAACAAATTATGATTTTAAGCCTCTACAAATTGTGAAGTCATTTCTTTAGTTCTAAGAGCAAAAGTATAGATTGCAAGTATAACTAGAAATTAAGCAAGCGTATCAAATTAAACGTAACTCAAGTTTCCATACTAAATCACTATTAATAGTTCATATGGACATGATAGAGGCAAAGTCAAGCTAAGTAGTATTTAAATTAACATAATGAGCAAATAGCCTATTTAATAGCATAGAGAGCCTAATGGGGGTTTTGATAGGTCAAATTTGCACGAAATCAGTATTTGACAAGAATAACCACTTAGCTATGATTTAAAGATGAAATTAAGCATACGAGAGCCGGTTTTGGGCATGGCAATTGATGTATGATGAAAGTGTGCATATATAAACTCAAATCTTTATGAATGACTTTAAGTGTGCCCAAAATATGTGAAATGTCATATATAGTGCATGAAATATATATGATTATGTTTCTTATAACTCATGGTAAGATATTTGCCAGTTAAACCATTTAGTACGTCATTTTTGCTAAAAAAAACACTATCTTGGTTCTTATATTCCTAACACTCATCTTCCATGATCATTCCCAATTCTCTCCTTAATATGCAAAATCTACCCTCATTCAAAGGTTTTATAAAGATATTAGCTATTTGGTTGCTAGTATCAATAAATTCTAAACATATATCATTGTTTTGCACATAATCACGGATAAAGTGATGTCTAACTTCTATATGCTTAGTCTTTGAGTGTTGAATTGGATTCTTTGTTAGGTTTATAGCACTTGTACTATCATATCTTTGTGAGACATTAGTAAATTTTAGACCATCATCATGAAAATTTTGTTTCACTCATAAAGCTTAACCACAAGCCAATTTTGATATTGCCCACAAGACATTTGAAGATGCATTTGACCACATTCAAGTGAGATTTTATAGAACAAGATTGAAATCATGCACATAGACGCATGGCAAACATAATGTCATGCCTAGATGTAGTTAAATATAGAAAGCTTCCTATCATGCTCCTATACATCTTTTCACAAATCGTCTTTCCATTTTCATCTTTATCAACTTTTAGAGTGATGCTCATTGGAGTAGGCTTAGTCTTAGATTTCTCCATTTTAAACCTTTTTAAGAGTTCCTTAACGTATTTAACTTGGTTGATAAAGGTTTCATTTTCAATTTGCTTAACTTGAAGTCCTCAGAAATAGTTGAGTTCAACAATCATACTCATTTCAAATTCATTTTTCATACATTAGACAAACTCATTAACTAGATCTATGTAAGTAGCACCAAACACAATGTCGTTTATGTATATTTGAAGGATTAACATATGAGCATTATGTTACTTGATGAAAAACGCTGTATTTACTAGAAGGAAAACTCATTTTATCAAGAAGTTACTCTTTATCAAGAAGCTACTCAATCTTTCATTCCAAGCTCTTGGAGCTTGTTTAAGTCTATACAAAACCTTATTAAGCTTAAATACATAATTTAGGAATTTATTATTCTTAAACCTCGGTGGTTGCTCTAGATATATTTCCTCTTTGATATAACCATTTCGAAAGGCACTTTTAACATCTATTTGATATAGTCTAAAGTCTTTATATGTAGTGGATGCTAAAATCATCCTAATGGCCTCTAATCTAGCAACAAGAGTAAAAGTCTCATCAAAATCTAATCCCTCTTCTTAGTTGTAACCTTTAGCAATTAACTGTGCCTTGTTTCTTTAATACTATACAAGTTTCATCTAACTTGTTTCTAAACACTCATTTAGTTCTAATTATCGGTCTATCATTTGGTTTAGTCACTAAGTTCCATAACTCATTTCTAGAGAATTGATTTAGCTCTTCTTCTATAGCTTGAATCCAAAACTTATCTTTTAAAGCTTCATCTACATTTTTTTGTTCAAATTGAGATAAGAACACTATATTACTTAGGTTTTTTAGGGAGGCTCTAGTTTGCACTCTATTAGATGATTCTCCTATTATTAGATCTTTAAGGTGATTTTTTATAAACTTCCATTCTCTATGTAAGTCTATGTTAAAATTATCAATGAATCCATTTTCCCTAGAGGTTTCCTTTTCATTTGAAATGGATCGATTCTTGTTAAGACCAATACTATCCAATTAAGCGCCAATGTTGTCTTATGCAACCACCATCTTAGATCCATTTGTTGTTTTGCCTTAAAAGAGCCTACAAAACAAATGGTTATTTCTTTGGTACCCATTTTAGTTTAGGTATTTTGGGATTAATTGTTATAACATAGGCTTGTCTCTTAGAAACCTAAATCATTGTGTCTTTATTTTTCAAGGAGAGATTACGACGTGTTGCATTAATATGTGCAATATAACCATATCTTCCGCAATAATTGCAAGTTTTATTTAAGGCCTTAGCAAAGTAAATTTTGTATTCCTTATGTACATTTTCTTTGCTATATCATATTCTGGTTTTGTCTAACCCTTACCATTGTGAGCCAAAGATCTTGTCTAAGTTTTTCTCTTCATGTGCAAATTTTGCTATTTTTTTTCTCAAGTAATCTAAACTAGATTTTAGGATTGCATTTTCAATTTCTAGCCAACCTAACTTGTCAACCATTCTCTCATCATCTTTGTGTTCCTTTTTAACCCGTTTTACTTCTTCTTCAAGATCGTTATTAGTTTTCTTTGACTTGCTATTTTCATTCATCAATTCATTATTTCTAGTACTTAGCTCTTCATTCTCCTTTGTTAATTTCTCAACTTTAATTCTTAGATATTCATTGTCCTCTTCTAGCTCTTCTTTTGCATTAACTACTTTATTGTATTCATTCTTGATAATATCAAATCCATCACATACTTAACTCATCATTTGTTTCAAGACTTTATTCTTCTTTTGCATTTTTATGAACTCTTTCAATAATTAATCATACATACTTCTAAGTTCATCAAGGGAAGAATCATGTAAGGTGGAGCATACCTCATCATTAATAGCTATAAAACATGTTTTATTATCGAAGTTACTTGAATAGTCATCACTCCAAGAAGCGATCATAGCTTTCTTTATTGACTCTTTTTGGCCTTCTTGAGTAAGGGATAATATTTTTAAATATGTACCAATTTTTGACAATTATAGCACTTGATGACTTCTTTCTTTTTCTTCTTCAACTTAGAAGATATTCCATATCTATCTTTGTCCTTCTTAATCTTTTTTATTGAATTTCATGAACTTTCTAAACTTTTTTTCCAACACTACTACTTCATGATCATCTTCATTCTCATCTTCACTTATGCTTTCCTCCATGACCTTCCAAGTCATCTTCTTGTCTTTTCACCATCTCATGTGTCTTAAGTATTTCAAGGAATTATTCTTTTGACATTGTATTAAGATCATGGGCTTCTTTGATTGCGGTTCTCTTAACTTTCCAATCTTTTAGGAAAAACCTAAGAATTTTAGAATTATTTCAAGATTAGTAAATATCTTTCCAAGAGCACTCAAGGGATTGATGATATTAATAAATCTATTATGCATCTAACTAATAGTTTCATTTGGATCCATTCTAAAGTTTTCAAATTATTCACACAATAAGCTTATCTTTGTATCTCTTACTCTACTTGTTCCTTCATATGTACTTTGTAGTTCATCCCATATTTCCTTAGCACTTTTGCATGTAGACACCCTATTGAAGTTATCTTCATTTATGGAACAATGCAAGATGTTCATAGCAACTTCGTTTAGATCAAATAATTTCCAATCTTCATCCAAGTAATTTCTTTCTTCTTTTCCTTCTATCTTAAGTAGTTCTTGATTAACTACATACAACAATAGTCTATTTTGTGCTTTCAAGAATATAGTCATCCTACATTTCCAATATGGATAATTGCTACCAGTTAGAAAAGAAGGCCTATTAATTGTTTATCCTTTTAGAAAGCCTAATGCATTAGATGCTATAATCTTTACTTTGATATGTGATTAAGCAAATGATTAAAGACTAACTTTGATGCTAATTGAAGAACACTAGGCTAAACTTAAGAGAAGGGGTGAGTTGAGTTGTAAGGACAAATTGCAGCGACAAGTTGCAGCTCTTTTCGAAATTAAATACTAAATGCAATAATAAGTATGATCAAGATAATGATAAAATAATAATAAATGTGAAAATTAAAAAAGATAAGGATAGAAAAGATCAAGTCTAAATATAACGTAAAATTCGGATCATCTCCTACTCTCCATGGACCTACAAAGGCCTCCAATCGAGGATTTTACACTGCTTTATTAATCTCACAAAATAATGCTTAAAGAGCTATACAAGTTTCACAATCACTATTACACACAATGATCTCAAGTATAGTGCTTTTTTCTTTAAAGATTGTAATAACAAGAACTCTCAAGCACTATACATAAGTCTCACCTGTTTGATTGCAAATAAAGAGTACAAGAGACAAATGATAGGTAATAGGGCCAAGGAATTAAGAGAATATCTTTTGATTGCAGTAGAATAGCAGTTCTTGATTGTCCTTTGTCAGATTGTTGAGCATTTATATCAACTTATTCAATTCTTCCCATTATAGTTGTTATCTCTCAAACAGAAAGAGTCATAACAATCCTACTATTTAAACTAATCTAAGATAGAAGCTAAACTCACAATTATTATCGTAGATATAGTCTACATAAGGTGTACACAACTCAACCAGCTTGAAGCATCCAGTTTAATACCTGTTAATGAACAAACCTGTGATATAGCTTTTCAAATACCTGTTCTATATGACCTGATGTCCGATAATAAAACAGTATTTACATAAACATTTCATACCTAAAGTTATAATTTACAATCAGAGTTTACCAAAAACTACAGGTCTTAATGTCTATTTACATTAAGATAAGAAACTAACGAGCGTCCTAAAGAATTCCTACCAAAAATAAAAGTCAAAAGCCTAGATTTAGTGAACTTTTTATTCCTCACTTTTCGAACCAACTACATATTAACCTGGGGGGTAGCGATATCTTAACATCTTAACCTTTACTCGTCACCTAAAAAGGAGTTTATGGAGATGTGAGCATAACTAGCTCAATAAGTGGGAGAGAGTAAAAAAAGTACCATACATTCACAAACAAGGTTATTATTTATGATGAAATGCAATGTAATCAATCACTTGAAATATCACACAATGTTATTTGGTCCATTGTGAGGTCAAAGAAATTGCATCCGCTCTAACCCGGATTAAGGATTTTTTCGTGACTTAAAATCAAATTAAACCTAAGCTTGTACAATGGAAAACACACTTATCCCGTGACTACTTTCAAACTACACCCCTACCCTTGCCACAACCTTCTACCTTATCACTTAGTTCGACCAAGGATGAAGAAATAACCATTTCAACTATCTTCAGTTGAGGGAGTCAGTTTTTGGCTTGACACCCTTAATCGTTTCCCTAATGATTACTATGTATGTCTAATTAAGTTAGCAGTCAAATCACTCTTAATTCCATTTAAGGATAGCCAACCGCATTCATAACAAAAAAAAGCGAAGTAATCATGCAAAATAACATGCTAAAGAGTTCAACTCTTGTCACAAATAGAATACCAATCACATACATGGTATGTGCATAAACAACTAATTACAATCACAAATAAAAGTACTTTTAAGTCTCTAGATTCTTTGATACAGTATCTTAATAAATGGTAAAGACATGATCCTAACTTACCTATCTAGACACTTATTGTAGAAGACTCGTGTCTTCGATACTCTGTTCACTAGGAAATCTTATATATACAAAATTCAAATTTAGTTTTTGTAAGAGTTACAAAGATGTTAAGGTTCTATCTATCTATATTCCACTAGATAGTTATATATAAATATATATTTATATATCTAAAGTATATTATTATTTTCCTTATATAATGAAATGTAGTTTTATTATATAAGTTAAGTTAGGTTATTAAATATCAATAATAACATGGTTATTCTATTACGTATAATATATCGTTTCAATCGTATCAAAACGTACTTTTAATTAGTTAAATTACGTTTCAATTATAGTAAGTTATCGTAGTATGTAAATTCTCATAATATTATATAGATATAGGTTATATTGCTTAGGATTATTCAATTTTAGTAAAAGTAATGTCATTGAGTTCACACATACCTAACAGTACATATTACGAGTTCTATTTTAGAAAATGACTCCTAAAGGGTAATTCGAGTTTCTAATATACTTATACGTGCATATAATAAATATTATCATATTATACTCATTTTATGCAATTAAACTATGTATATAACGTAATCTGGTCTATTGATGGTTAAATTTCGTTCACCCAGCCACACGGCTACTCATAGGCTAAATAACTCTATTCTCGGCTAATGCCGAGTAACGTAAATTTGTATATGATTTGAATTCAAGGAGAGTAGCACAAATAGTTATCACATGGCACGATTATATTATATAACTGCCCACTATCTCTACATTATAAGAAGACACCTAACCAAAAGGCCTCTGTATGTCCCGATAATCACTTTATTAATTGTTACTTTAGACACAACATTCGCCTATAAATACGATGAGGAATTGCTATAAGAGATATCCAATAAGTCTTGAATACTTACTCAGTCTTTTTCTACAATCATTCATTGACTTAAGCATCGAAGTGGTCGCACAAGATTGGCCCCGGTACCAAAAGCTCTCTTTTTCTTTATAGGACAAAAGTTCTAATCCAAAATCACTTAACAATATTTGCCATCGTTTGTTTTTTTCTTAACTCATCCACTTAGTTAGAACTCAATTGACTAAAAGTATAGGTACTAGCACTTCGTCCTACCACCTTGAGGGGAGAATTAGGCATACTGATGAACAACGCCTGGCTAAGTTAGAGCAGCTTTGTCTCAACTTGGCTAAAGAGAATCAAGAGTTGAGCAAAAAAACATGAAGGGAATCTTAATCTCCTTTATGGTAATATCCACCTAAATCAAAACAGAAAGCATGGCGATAACAATGCTAAGAACAACAATGATTCAATCTATTCATTGGAATTGCCAAAAAAGCAAGCCAAAGTTAAGAAAGTTGACAAGGGCAAGCAACCACAACAAGTGCACCATGTTGGACCTTTGTATGTTAGCACCCCTGCTACAACAAGTAAACGGTTTCAAATTAAGAAGAGCCCTTTCATTCCCAAAATTTTGGAAGAAGTCATACCACGGCACATCAAGTTACTACAATTTGAAACCTATGATGGGCAAAAGATCCTGAAGACCATGTAGAGTACTATTGCACTTTAGCCAAGTTGTACAACTTGAGTGACGTCGTAGCTTGCTAAGCTTTTCCCTCGACATTGAAGGATGTGATAAGTACATGGTTTAAACACCTGAAACCGAATACTATTTCGTGTTTTGAAGAACTAGCAAAAGTTTTCCTTCAACACTTCCTTCCTATTAAGGATTCTTTAGTCTTTAACACAATAAAGCAAAGACCAAATGAATCTATTAGAGATTATCTAGCCAAATTAATAGCTGAGATGGTCCAAATTCCAGAATTGGACATAAGCGTAGCCCTCAACGTCGTCATTGACAAAGTAAAGCCCTACAAAGAATTTTTCAAGTCTCTTGCTAAGAACTTTTGTCGAGTTCAAAGCCAAAGCAACATCCTAGATCTAACAAGAAGATAATATAAAGGCTCAACGAGAGGTTGATCAAAGTATAAGAGGAATGTTTTTAGTTGCAAGGGTCTTAGTTTATGTGACCTCAGCCAACCTAGGTTCCCCTTTTTGCTTCTCAACTGGTTAAGAGGTCTTTTTTTGGACTACCACTTATTTAGCTGCACTTTCTCCTGTTGCCTTTTTCACAGTAGTTGGTTAAGTAACAATAACCGTAAAGGCTGCACATTTATTGGCTTTTGACTTCTTGGCCCTCGCTTGGGCCAATAGTTTAGTAGGGTTAGCCTCACCTGAACCTATTTTTACAATACAAAGTAGATGCATCAATACTAAAGTAAAGAGCAAAAAAGAAGTTACATTCCCTCGTGTCAAGCAAGGCTTAAAGGCAACAATTCCTCCCCCAAGTCACAAGAGTGACTTTCCTCTTGTAACTATACTCGGCACCACTATTACTTAGCAATGTACCTTCCTTTTCGAAAAAAAAGTGGCTCTTCATTCTCATACCGCCTTATTATTCTCTCGGCATCTTAGAAAAACATTTTATTTTTTCTCCTTTCTTGGATCTTCTTTGCCATGATAACATCATTCGGCATCAACTCAATATCCTTAGTATATATTGGTTCAATCCATTGGGTCCAGAAATCCAACTCTGCATCTAAAACGATAGATATGAACTTGTCGTACCATTTATAGATCTTAGACTCTAGCCCATCCATGAACTTTCGCTGGTGCCTAGCAATTGTAAAGTACCAACCGTCAGGCTATCTCCTAATTATAAAGAAATACCGAAATAATTAAGGCATAGCCCTAACTTCAACCTCCTCACAAACTATCTTAAAAGCCATCAGAAGCCGATACGTGTTTGGTGAAAACATACTCGACGCTACTTGGAAATAATTGAATAACTGTTTGACTAATGTTGAGAAAGGGAAACGCAATCCAAAGTCGAGATATTTCAAATAGATATGAAACATGCGCTCCCTTGGGAAACACACCCTTTCCTCTTCTCTTGACCCCCTAAGGTTCCATGCTCCAAGAAGGTCTTGTCAATATTTGTTATATTTTGAGACAATAGTTCTATTGACAACACTGGCTGATCTAGCTAGTAAATCACAAAAGTAAACTATTTGTTATACGGATACCTAGCAACAAACTTTCCTTCCTTGTCATCCAGATAAGTATCTACTATAAGAGAGTTAATTCGAGTGAGTTTATCCCATCGCTCTACTACTCTATCTACCGAGTTACCCGAGGAACATGTTGTCTCGATCCTATTTTGGGAGGGAAGAATAACCTCAATCTTAGTGGCTTTAGAATCTGAGATGATAAGTCAATGAATTACGTTGGGAACCATACTTGATTTTGAAGATAATAAATCTTACAAAACTTTTCAAAGGTTAAGAGGAAATGTCATAAACAAATGATAATTTATGAATGTAAATGAAGTTAGAAGTGAAATCTATTTTTAGTGTTGGAAAATTTCTTAAATACAAATGGTCTACCCTCAAAACCACAAGATGTTTCTAACGAAGCACTGATGCACCAATAGATGACAACCCGAATTAATGACATGTGTTTTGTAATAGAGATCTAATGGTTGTCAAGACTTTGACAATTATTAGGTCTAAGGCATAATTATGTTTAAGGTGACAGCTATCGTACTTTCTACTATTTGATCTTTTGATAGGCGAAAAAATTGAAAATTGAAAATTGCAATCTTTCATATGGGATGCAATCCATCTTCCTAAAACGGAAATCAAGGAACTTCTCACCTTACTTAGCATTTGGGAAACAGCACTCCACTCAACCCCTACAAAGAATATTAAAATATTTACTCCCTTAGTCAAATCTACGAATATGGGAGTTGAGAGGTAAATGTTGATAGTTGAATTTCATTCACTTGACCACATGGCTACTGATAGGCCAAGTAACTCTATTCTCAGTTAATGCCGAATAACATAAATTTGAATCTGATTTGAATTCAAGGAGAGTAACGCGAACAATTATCATATGGCTCGGTTATATTACATAACTGCCCACTATCCCTACATTACAAGAAGATACCTAACCAAGAGGCCTCTACGTGTCCCGATAATCACTATATTAACTACTGTTTCAAACACAATATTCACCAATAAATATGATGAGGAGTAACTGTAAGAGATATCTAATAACTATCAAATACTTACTCATTCTTTTTCCATAATTATTCACCGACTTAAGTATCGGGGTAGTCATACAAAACTAGCCTTGACACCAAAAGCTTTCTTTTTCTTAGCAAGACAAAAGTTCTAATCCAAAATCACATAACACAATCGTAAAATTATTATTAAATATATTAAAACTTCACTTTTTACTAAATCTGACCAACATGTATATGTATAGTTTTTATTTTTATATTTATCACATTTTAGTCTATTATTATTATAAACATACCCCGGTTCATAATTTAAGCTATTTTAATACAAAAATTCATAATAAATGGCTCGGATCACCAAATAGTTCTTCAAAAATTTCTATAGATTCCTAAAAATATGGAGAATTCAATCATTACTTGGTTTCATGCTATTGTTTATCTCTTATATGCTCAAATTTTCAATTTTACCTCTAAATTGCATTTAATTAACTAAATATTATCCTTTTTATACAAAATTATTTTTAATATATCATAACATCATTATAAATCACTAGAATTCAATATGTATCATTTCTGTCAATTATTTTTATAAAAATCCATTTATTTTACATTTTTACCCTATTTCTAACTATTTTTAGGATAAAAAATACATTAAATATTAAAAATACCTAAATTAAAAATTTGGATACATATGAATCAAATACATATCATATGTATTCTACACAAAAATTTTAAACTAGAAACTACATCATTTAGTATATTTATTTTGAAAGTCAAAATATGGATGAATAATGATTTTCTTAAGCAAGTACATAAAATATTCTAAATTTTACAAAAATAAAAATATCATACAAAATTATATCTAACATAACCTAAGTATAAATTTTTTCATAATTTTCTAGATGAATTTGATAATTTTTAAAATTTAATGAAAAACAGTGCAAAAGTTTAACTAACCTATTCGTCGATGCTTCAATCGCCAGTAGTGGAGGGGTGGTTATCAAACCAAGGCACAGGGTGTACTAGTGGTGGTCAATGGGGTTTGTTGTCAAGTGGTCGTGTGAGTTAGGTACGGTTTTAGCTTAGTGGGTTCCCCTGTTTTTCTTTTTTATTTTTCTAGTTTTTTCCAAATTTTTCTTTCGCTCTTTTGAACTCTAAAGTGGCTAAACTTGAAATATATGAGATAAGTTGGTATTTATAGGGTTAAGGGCAGCTAATAAGGAATTATCTTAATTATTTGTTTTTTTATTTTTAGTAGGAGGTGTCTCATTTTTACAAAGATCACTTTTGACTCACTTTATCCATGCCCATTTGATTGCTACGGTTGAAGTTCAAAATTTTCCAACTGATTTCTTGAGTAGTTTATGTATATTATGTTTATATTTAGTTATTTTATTAATATATGGGTATATATCCTACATATATATTATACGTAATAAGTAATTATGTAAATATAACCATGTTTCTAGCATATCTTTTATTTTTAAGATGTATTTCTTATTTATTTTTATGAGTTTATCACATATTATATATAATTATATAATTTCGAGTTAATTTACAAGTATAATTATTATATATACAAAGTATACTCATAAAAATATGTGTAAACTCATATAGTATATTATGCAATATTAGTTCCTTTTATAGTATAATTAACTTATCTCTAAGTCTTCGTCACATTTTGAGCTTAACTTTAGGGTTTTAATAATTTTTATTCTATATTGAATAATCACAATTCCATGAGTAAAATTGAGATTTTAGGTCATTATTTTGGAAATATAACTTCAGTAGGTCACTTTGACTAACTTTTCTATCATAGTTGAAAAGTTTGGACTCAATTGGATAATTGTTCCCTAAAAGTCCTAAATTTGAGTTCGATTGCCCTAAATGCGGTTTTAAAAGCTCATAATAGTGTATTAAATGCTCTAACAGCTATTAAAACATGCTTACCATCATAATGGTATCACCTTCTTACTATCATAATAGTATTACCTTCTTACCATGCCAGTAAGTAACATAACTGCTAGCAAGAATATCGACACGTATACTAGCATGTCAATAACTTGATTAGAAAACTTTCAATCTTCTTTTCTAGCCCACTTCACCATCAAGTTAGTAATGCTCTAGAGCCATTATGTCAGTAGGCCAATTTCACTTGATCTAAACTTTTAAACAAAGAATAACTACACTTCTACAATCCAACTCCAAAAAGGTTTGTACATCATTCAAAAAACTAAATATTTTATAGAGTTAATTGTTATTCATAATCATTACACAAGACAATTGTTCTTTCTAATTAACTTAATATAATCAAATAATAACATGTTTAACCATACACTTTATGCTTTATTTTCATCAAAATCAAATAGTAAACCTTAAGTTTAACAAATTATAGTCATCCCCTAAAAGGTTACAATGCATGTCTAAATAAGGGGTTTAGGTCAAGTATAGCTAAGTCCAATTTAGGTGATCAAACAATTTTACTCTACGCAAACCACAACAAATCACCAAAGCAAAAAATCAGTATACAACTAAATAATCAAAAACACACAAGCATTTACCTAGAAGCACAAACAAAAACAATCCTAAGCCTTCAAGTACAATAATATAATACTCCAAAATATAGTAATATATTAATCCTAACTGACTTGAAATCCTCGATTTACTCACTCAAACTCGATGCATAGTCGAATCGTCATCGCTTACTCCAAAAATGTGTAATATCAATACCCTTTTTAGTATTTATACATTTATTACATATAAGTTTTAAATCATAATTTTACACAACTATCTAGGTTTTATATTACTTATCATGGATCTATTCCTAAACTAGTTTCTGATACAGTTTCCAAATTAGATTATAATTCAATTTCTAGTTATGGTTTTTATATAAAAACCCTACGAATTCCTTCCAAACCAAAATATGAAATTCATCTAACTACAATTAGGTATCCTAAATTTCTTGTTTAGCTCCCGAATAGTATTCTAGTATATACTATATACTCTATTCCTAATCTTACTCTCAAATTTTGCTCCCAATGTGAAAATATCTTACATATTTCATATTATTTCCTAAATTTATATTCTAAATCAAATTTATATTATATTATTGTTATTATAATATTATCAATTTATTTTAATATATTTCATTCACTTATTTTCCCATTTTCACATATTTTGTACTATTACATACATACACATATTATACACATCTAGCCTTCCTAACACCACAAATACTATCTCTCTTCATCAACTAATATTTTAGGATGTCTAAATATATCCTAAATTAGAATTTTTATCAAATTAACCTTAAATCACCAAAATAATCTTAAAATTACTTTTTATGTATGATTTTAAAGCCTAAAACTTAAGTAAAAATTTAAGAAAGTCTCTTCATAGCACAAAAATATATATTCTAAATAGTATATACAAAAATTTTGAGATAAAAAATATATCATTAATGTTATTTAAATCAAAAGCGAAAATTAACTCGGGTTTAATAATTTCTTAAAGACAGTATATCTTAAAACCTAATTTTATTAAATTAACATTTTTTTTCCTAAATTTACATATAAAAATACTTCAAAATACTATATTTCATAATTTTTTTATATTAATTTGATAATTTTAATAAATTAAACAAAATTGTAATGGAATTTGGAACTCACTAATCAAATGGCTTCCAGCCACCAACAGTGGCTCCACCTATGTAGACAGCTCTAAGTAGTGGATTAATTGTCTGGTGGTGTTGTCCGTCCCTCTTTAGGTGGTTATTGGGTATAGGATCTCCTATAATGTTCTAATTGCACACTATTTTGTTAAGTTTTTTTATGGAAATACCCTCTCCTCTCTTCTTAATCTCTTTTTAATTTTTATGAACTCCGAGTGTTCAAAATGAATTCTGGAAGAGAGTTTCTGAATTTACAGAGGAGTCCAGGTCCTTCTTTAATTTTTCTTGTGCCAAATATCCCTTTTCTTTTTCTTTTTCTTTTTTCACTTTATATTTAGCTTAATCTTATTTATCAATTTTCCTTTCTTAAATCCTAGCTTGCCATGCCTAATGTCTAAACAATTCTACACTTACTAGCATTTTTCTTGATTTTTTAATTAATTTTTGTTAATTAATTTAGTATTATTTTAGCATATAATAAGTATTTTAAGTAATTTTGGTATTTTTACCTATACGTAAATATATATAATACAAATAAATACTCCTAAATATTATTTATGTTATTTTATAATTTTTAGTATATATATAATTTATTTTTATAAATTCATTACTTATCGGAACTCGTTTTATGCGTTTTCGATAAATAATAGGTGATATATATAACTTAATATTATAATATTTTATTATTTATTTTTTTAAATTTCAACTCACGAGATTAATTTTACTAATATTTATAATTTCATTGTAAATTTTGGATTCAATCAAATAATTTATCTAATCATCTAAAATTTTACATGTAGACTCTCAAATACTTGATTGTGAGACTTATATTTCCCCCCTATTTATTTTGCAATTGGACAAAGGGTACATGGAGTTGCCTTGATTTAATTGGTCTAACCTTTGGAGGCCCATCTCACTCTACCAAAAAGAATCTTGGCACAACAAGTATCACTATTCACAAACTTGCTATAGACTTATTAAAATGACACTCTCTATCTGTCTCTCCTTGTCATTTTTTCCTTTCCCTTTCTCTTACACTTTTATCTCTATCTTATTACACACACTTTAAACGACAACATTTTGGTTCTACAACTTCTTCCATATTGAAGTCCTAAAGTTGTTTTTATTTTGTTCTCCAGTATATTATGCAACTATTCATATGTTGTAGAACAAATGGGTTTCACTGAACCATAATGATTATAAGATGCATCATATTTTTTTTTTTACAGTTTTGTGTTTCACTTTTTTTTTTTTTTTTTTGGGTGACGTTTTCATACATGGTAATGCGAAATGAGAAATTCTTGAAGTCGATAAAACCACCTAGATACTGAGATCCTTAGATGTTTATTATAATTTAGCAAGAAATGTTCCATGTTCTATTTTTATCGTAGTTTCAACTTACTGTGCGTGATATTTAACCTCATATGTCTAACAAGACAAATAAAATGATTTCAAGAATGATAATAATGAAGAAACCAGCAAACATTAGTGATTGGATGCTATTAATCAGAATCTTGGTAATCAATTTAATACTCCCTTTATTGCTCTTATTGTTATTTTTTTCTTTTATATTCATGTCTTTACAGTCAAGACGGGTTTTCATTGAAGGGAAATTCTTTTCTTGAATAGCATATCTGAATCGACCTTTCATTTTCAATGTGCCCTCTCTATAACGATTTATTCATTGTCATTTTTATATATAATATTTGAGTTATCGTTTACATGTTTACCATTTATTTTAACAATTTATAATATATATTAATTTTTTGTTGAATTAGATAATATTATTTTGGGTTAATGTTATAAATAGTATCTAAAGTTTGCCAAATTTATGCAATTTACAACTTGTACTTTGAAAAGATCAATTAGCTACATATTAAAATTTTCGTGATCATTTTTTTTTTTTGTATGAACTAATTTTGTTAAATTTGTTTATTGAAATACATGGATATATAGATAAACCAGGAATTCAATCATGGTATCTAGTGGGTTGTCATGACCCAATTCGCCTTAAATGGCGGTGGCCACTTGATAGAGGGTTGTGGAACTCCTTATAGTTTGGCTATCAACCACTCGATACTTTTTGAGTGATCAGAACATTTAATTCTTATTTCATTTTTATATTCATATTAGTAAATAGACTTAACAAAACTAATTTGAATAGTAAAAAATAACCATAAAAACTTCAATTAGATAGTAAGTCAATTTTTTAAAAATATATGAAATAAATTATACATTTTAATAAAATTTAGATACCTTTTGTCATATTAATCCTATTATTTATCATATATTTATAAAATTATATAGCCATATATTATCAATACATCAATTGTGATATTTTTGAAGTAAATTTATTCTTTTTTCACTAATACTCTATACCAATATACTTATTATGTAGGGCTTTACCTAGCCGTGTCTAAATCAAAACTGAACCCATTCTTGACAAAGCAATCCCATCGAGAATTGGGTTCGCAAAAATGCCTTTGGTTTTAGTTTGTCCCTTGCCCGAACCAAGTAGAAGCACAATTTGTCCATCCCTAAAGTTTAATGACGTATCCTTAACTCAAGCTTAACTGAATTTCATCTTCTATATATATATAGATAAGGACGTATATCTCTATCAGATCTAATATGTTATTAATCTCTTCAAACAGTAAATTTATCCTTTGCATAAACAGTAAATTTAACTATTCTTTTATTGGGATAAATCAAGATTCAAATTTTTTATCTCCAAAATTATAATTTAATTGGCCAAAAAAAAAACATAATTAACTTTACTAGAAAAAACATATTTTTTTTTATTAACATATATTAAAATTTTATTAACATTTATGCAACATTCAATAATACACACAACCTATTAATAACATTCGATCTTTTTTCAGCAACCACCGCCTTTGATATCTATTGAATCTTGTACCTGTCAGATTCTGAAACTCGTCGGGAACCTTCGTGTTTGGGTAGGTTTGAAGCATCGTTTATAATTTTCAAAACTTGCTCTTACTGCCTTCCATAGTAGCATCAGGCGTATGACTCCATAGCCGCCCTAAAGACAAAATCTGTGCATGTGTACGATGGGTTGAAGGTTCAAAGTCTCTTACACTTTCTCAATATCCGGGGACCTTGTGTATGTTTTCAAAATAATACTCATACATATAACTAAAAAATCCAACTAAGATGGCCTGACTCATAAACTTTTACTTTAACTCAACACTTAGCGAGGCAATTGAGCATGCCATGCACCTCTAATTTAAGTTAGCATTGTGATTTAATTTGTTATTATTTACTCCATTATATAAGGTTTTTTTTTTTTTTTTTTGTGGAATTGGAAAATATATGTATTGACTTGGAAAATTAAAAAAACCTATAAGAATGTAAATTTGGCTCCTCGTTATGGATTCAGGTGTGTTTTAATGTTTGGTTTAATTTCATGCTTTCACTTTACCCTAATGGAGCTTCTCTAAGGTCCAACAAAGCTAAATAAAGCCTAAATAAGTCCAAAAGAATCGTTTCAGAGTCTATATTTCCCGTACAAGATAACCAAATAAGGTTAAAAGTAAAAAATTCAGTCCAATAATTTCCGTTTTAAACTTATTAAGTCAGATCTTTCTAAAATATCTCTAAACAAACCGATTTCTCAAACTTTATCACTAATTCAAGATATCTATTCATGGCATTAGATTAAAAGCACAATTACTGAATGATCATCTATATTATTATTATTATTATTGGGATACAGATTGTATTATGAAGCGATTAAGACGAGAGAATATAAATCTTAGATCAGCTATGCGTTATCAAGCTTCTATATTATTGAACTTAATTAGAGCAGTCAACTAAAAGGTTCCAATTGCACGTCCACATCATTCTTTGTTTAACGGAATAGGAATATCTGCTAGCGACAGTGGAAGGTTCGATCATTTGCCCTTATTGATAATAAACATCGTGCCATATGCTAGGAAAAGTGTCCCTACAACATTGATGCGTCGGTGGATTTGCTGATGATTTCTTGCTACACAGTACTGTACGTTAAACAAAAAAAAAAAAAAAAAAACAGTTGAAGAGCCAAGGTTTATACGATTGTTGTCATTTATGACAGTATATATTGGTCCATGAAAACGAGATTAGGGAAAAATTATCCTCCTTATAGTTCCTATAAACAAGCATAGATTACTGCTACTACAAAAATCATTGAGCTTTTGCATAGAATAGAGCTAGCATACAAGAAGGCAATATCCGATTGTGAAGAGTTTTTGCATAGAGCTTAACCCTTGCAAAAGAAAGGACTACTAAAAACTAAAGTTTCTTTTCTAAAGTAATCCTAGGAAAATATTCACCGTTGAGAAATAGAGTATAAAGAAATGATTTTTACTACAGATTAACTTTTCACAAAGAGTCCTTTCATATAAAAACTCTACTCTTGAAGGATTGTTTCTTTTAAAAAAAAAATCTAATACTTTTTAAAAATCACAATCTTTAAGTTATAATTATTATATTTCCTAATTGTAATAGTTTTGTTAAATCCAAAATTTAAAAACTCTGAAAAATAGTTCATTGAAAATGACACAAATAATATTTCAGTCAACAACTTTACAAAAATAGAGAGTCCAAACAATTTAAAGTAATTTAAGCGTGATAGCTAATTCTCCATCCTAATAGAATGCTTCTCAATTTACTAAGCATGCAGCCCGTTGGCTGTGATCGAGACTAATAGTCTGTGTCGATGTGAAAGAGTAGGTGGAAGTGCTAGAAGGAGACTAAAGTGCAAACATTTGTGATTGGGATAAACAAAATAAAACTGGGCAAAGGAGACTGAAGCTGCAACTGGCCCATCGACACCTATGGCTAGTTCATCGATAAGTGCCACTCGCCTATCGACAACTGTACATGGTCCTTTTTGTCTACCGAAAGACCCCCAACACATAGTTAGCTACAAGGGTGGAGCTGGGGTAACCTCGAGTCGAACTACCTGACATTCCCTAAGGATACTGTTCAGACCCCGTCATAGCATTTGGAGGCATCAACCCCTGTAGATTGCTCAAGCACTCCTACTGCTTTTGCTACCATATCTACTCCAACTGTAACTTGTCATATGTTTATTATCTGTGTGAGACACACGCATTGAAAAGTAACATGATTACTGGAATACTCATTGAGAGAAAAAAAGGGAAAAGGAAAAAAAAAAAAAAAAAAGGAAAATGGAAAAAGCAAATGAAGGGTCCTTTTCAATATAGATGGGGGCCAAAAGCCTACAAGCTTCCATCAGGATAGCCCATCTGTAATACCACCCTATAAGAGTCTTTTCTAACCATATGACTTAAATTATTTTAGGCAAAATTCACTCATGAAATTAGAGAAAGCTCGCTTTAGTTTTCCTTGAGTACTGAGAAAGTGTTTTTTTTTTTTTTTTTTTTATGTTGATAATGACATGATTATTCCTTTTGTTTGAACTAAGAACCAGAAAGTCTATATTACAACCCTAAGAAAAGTACCCATTAGACCAACCATATTATATAACTCTCAAGACATATCATAATTTTTTAAATTAGATTGAAAGCAAAAAGAGGCCATAAGAGAGAGGTAAGAAAGTTCCCTTGAACTAAAGATTTCAAGAAAATAAGATATCATTTTTCATCATAGAAACTTTTGGAGCATTAAAAACAAAAGTAAAGGAGAAATGGGTGTACTTAATAGCATGAAGATGAATTTACATAAATCTGAAAGAGATTGTTATAATAAAACATACAGGAAACCGGTGGAAATTTTACCATGCCTACAGTGAGAGAAGACCGATCAAGTGCCAACATCATGAGCAAGCCTTTAAGCCATCAAGATAAAGGGTGAGGGACTTATAGGCAAAGTAACGAGCGGGGAAGATTCTCCTACCTATTAGCAATCATTCAAGAAAGGGGAGGGGGGAAAAAGAGAGAGAGAGTAAATTTCAAGAGAATATAAGAAAATATTTGCAGATTTTTCAAAACAAAGGTTCCTCTTTTTCCAGTCTAATAAACTTTAAGCCCATTAATCGTTCTAGTGGTCTAGTTCTATTAGATTCCTTACACCTCTCAAATGTCCTCCCATTTTGAAAATAATTTTGCAGCATGTTAGGCCGCTCTTTCTTTGAGAAAAACAATTTGTATTGTTGGTCCATTAGGGCACCATCCCATCTTAAAAAAGCTTACAGATCATTGGCATATCTGAATAGTATCCCATTTTGAAAAGAAATTATGAGATTTGCTAGTCTATTGGGATGCTATCTCTATTTTGAAAAAACTTTTAGATCATTCGCCCATCAGAGCACCATCCTATTTTAACGTAACTTTTGGATTGCTGCCTCTTGAGACACTATCTTATTCTGAAAAGAAATTTCCAAATTGCTAACCCTTAAGGAACCATTTGCTTTTAATAGGGTAAAAAATAAAGGAAAAAGAAAAACCCTCAAGGATCGCATGAAGGCACATGCAAGAGAAAAGAAAGCCCCTATTTGGGTATGGCCCCTAGTACATTGACCTCTAATAAACCAAACATGAAGGAACGAACGAACGAGATTCTCATTAATTACCACCTCTCTTAGAAACTCAATTGTTCAATCATGCTTTTTTTTATGGGAACAAGGAAAAAGCGGTATTATCTGATGTTACCAATTTGATATTTCTTTCTTGGATGTAGACTTCTTATTTTTCCACTTGAATGGTGATATCTATAATAAGGAATACCTGTTTCAAGGTAGACAGGAGTTCCTAACTCAAGGCAGCATCCCGTTTTAAGAATACTTATGATTGCCAGGCCTTTAGGGAGCTATCTCATTTTTAGAAGAATTTCTAGATTGTCAATCCATTCGATGTTACACCGTTTTTAGAAAGAAAAATTATTGGATGATTGGCTCGTTGGACACCATCCTAATTTGAGGAAAAAAATTTTACGTAGCCAACCTGTTAGATTAGATCCCATTTTAAAACAAATCCTAAGGATACCTTGCTCATTAAAGTACCATCCTAATTCCCTTTGAATTATTGGCTCATCAAAGCATTGTTTTGTTTAAAGATTCCTACTTGATCATAGGCTCAATGGAGCATGACTAGTCTCTCTCTAACTTCAAAAAATCAACCAAAGAAAAATATGGAATTTTTGTTATTTTTATGATTAAGTTTTAATCAAATATCACCAAAAAAATAGAAAGGTAGCTTCTACCCTTATCTTTTTCTTACTCAAAAATCTAATAAAGTTAAAAAAAAAAAGTAAGGAATCTCATAATAACAATGAAAAAAAAAATTCAAAAATAGGGGAAAAGTTTCTTCACTTGTGGAAAATGATCTCTTAGGGTGAAGGTTAAAAACAAGTTTCAAAGCCAACCACATATTTACTTACACAAATTTTAAGTTTCAATAAAACAAGCACCCATTTTTATTAAAAAAATAATTTTTAGGCCTAATCCAACTTGCTAATTCTTAAAAGCACAAAAGTAGAATAATTTAAGTGAAATGTGACTTCAAATCAAGTTTCATTTAAAATTAAATTGATCGTTTTAAGTAAAAAGTCAATTTTAGTATAAGCCAAACTAGGAATGTACTAAGACTTAAAATTCTCTCAAATTGATTCAATAACAAATTATTTTTACATACACGTGCTAAACTCATTTCTTTTCAAGTTTGCAAAATTAATTTTTCATAAGCCATTGAGTCTAAACAAAGATAAAACTATGTTTTCGCTTAAGATTAGCCTAATTTAGAAAAGGTTAAACATTGTGACTAATAGGCATAAACTAGAATAGACCTATTAATCTAGTGGTAAGTGTGTGCGTGTGTGTGTGTGTGTTTTATAAGTGAGATTAAGGATTGAATCCTCTAGTAAGCCCATGCTAGACCTAAGAAACAGGTCGAGTTGGTCCAGAATTAGTTTGGAATCAACATGTCGCAATTCACAGATACATTAAACTATGACTAGCCAACTAGTTTATGTGCTAATTCATAAGCCCATGAACTAGATTGTCCAATTTTTTTTTCTTTTTTTTTAAATCTTTTTGCATAATATATATTATAATATATTATATTATAGACATGTTAGAAAGCTAAGTTATAAATATAAATACAAGCATGCTATACAAAAAATGGATATGTTACAAATTCATCATAGAATTTGATACAAATATGAAAATGAAATTATAAATTTACAAAGAAATAGTCAAATACGCCTGTTACAAAGTTATAATAAAAAATACACATGTACAAAATTATATTTTCTATAAACAAGAAAAATGAGATATTTCAATACATGGAAGCATGAGAAAATGAAATTATAAGTAAACAAAAATACAAAAAATGTGGTCCAATTTGTAATGAAATTATAATTTGTTGGGGAAAAATTTTTTTGCTAGTTTTTATGTCATCTTGTAGGTGTCTACGTATGGACTAATTGAAATTAAACCATTATAATTTGGTAATTTTTTTTTAAAGAAAACTTTTTTGTATTGATTAATTTTATATTTGAAAAAAATGCCAATTTTACATAATTATCCAATTTTTTTTCCTTTGTAGAAAATATCCTACAAAACATGTTACTTTTATTTGTCCCTTCATTTATTTATTTATTTTTTCCCGTTTATTTGGAAATTTTCAAAAGTAAAAGCTCCAACTTTGAGAATAGCCAATTCAATTTTTTTTTTTTTTGGTATAATAAGGGAAAATAATTTTTCTAAATGACAAAATATTTTTAAATAATTGAAACAAAAAAATGGTTAGTCAATCCCACCTTGTGCGCAATCTAAATAAAGCATGTGTGATAGGAATCAAAGACCGATCATGTGCTCCCGAGCTCAAGAGCTTTCTTAGATGATTCACTGAGTTGTCCTAGATGAGTTAAGCGCCAAGAAGCGGTGCTTACTCTAGTCCGATCTATCGACTTACTTTGCTCTCTACACCATCCAAGATGTTGCCGAGGTAACTAGTAGACATACCAAACTAAACCCTCCGTTATACACCAATCCAAGCGCCACATCTAAATACAGCCATTCCCACAGTACCAAGGCTGAGTTGACAATGATTAGGGGCCGATCATCAGGGCCTGACTCCAAAAATGAGTTGCCCTTAAACCATCCCCAGTCCGGTCCTAATTGATTGAGCTATTGAATTGTTGACATCAAACTAACTTGATCAGGATTTACCCCTCTTGGATCGTTATGTTATTGGGACCACAAACAATAAAACACACACACACTAGCCTTTTCCTGCATCCATATTGTCCTTTCTGATAGTAAATATTCTTTTGCATGATTACGTGTTTTCCCTGTAAATTATTCTCCTTTTATTAGTAGCTAGGGATCCATTTATGTAATTTTCTATTATTTAGGACTTACCCTAACTAGGTATTATAAATATTCGTATAATGTAATAGCCGCAATAATCAGATACAAAGAATACACTGAACTTTTACTCTCTTGAGCTAAGTGTCCTTCTTACTCTTAAGTTACTCTTATCTAGCCTATCTGAGCGTGGATTAATAGCAAGTGACCTCCAGCCATACTTATGCATCATATCAAGTGTAACCTGAGCTTATGTGAGGCGTTGGTGTATCATATCCTTCATTGGTGCATGGGAACCCCTACTCAACCTTCGACTACTATTTACTCTTCGAGCCATCTCACGACCCAGACCTACCCTATTGGTTATGTGAGATATTGGGTCTGTGTATTCATCTATGGAATCCGTACCATCTTAGTATCAGAGCACCAGGCTGCATTCAAAGCTAGATTTTGCTACTATATTCTTTAAGTGGTTTGTTGTTGCTTTCATGTGATAACAGTTCTATTGTTAACTTTGGAGTTTAGTAGCTGAGAAGTGTTCTATGCTCTGTTTTCCCCTGTTCTCGATACGAAAAAACAATGTAGTTGGTTGTTGGTTAGTTGCGTAATTATCGTGGTGATTGGAGTATCAGTTATTGACCTTTAAGTAAGATTATTAGATGTTAATTTTTGTGAAGCAACCATCAATGTCAGACTCAAGTGTTTAAGGAATTTTGGGAAACTAAAAAAGTAGTGCTCAACATGGCTAAGGATAGGAAGGAAGCTTTACACCTCAGTCAGTGGGTAACCACTTAGATAGGCTTATTGACTTGGTAGCTAGCTTAATGATTATTATCCAAGAAGACAAATAAAGAGTTAGAAATAGCCTTATTAGAGAACGTGAACAACAAAGACAAGGCAATGATCAGTTTAGTTGAGTTAATGCCCCAGCTCAACCACCTCAAGCTAAAGGAGTTGGTAGAGACGTTAGTCTTCGTCTAACACTTGTAGAGATTAAGGAGGAAATGGAAGGAGATGATAAGGTAGAGGAAAGAGATATACGAGCCCCTAGAGTCGAAGGATTGAGAATACATATTCTAAGTTTTTCTAGAAGTGGTGATACCGAAGACTACCTAGATTGAGTAGATAAGATTGAAAAGTAGTTTGAATGCCACGAAGTGCTCAATAATGTAAAGGTTCAACTTGTTGTGTTGGAGTTCACCCATTCTCCTCGCTTACCACCAATTCCATCCTTAGACGAAAGGCTAACATTTTCGATTCTTCATTTGTACTAAAGGATTAACGCTTATAAGGCATAGTAAAATGCTAGAAGTTAGAAAGATACCCTTGTTTCTTTATAAGAACTTCATTAAAATTTGTTATTAAAACTAAGAGATACAAATCTCCATTCCTTAGTTATATAAAAGAACAAAACAATAAGGATCACGAGGAGCATGAAAAAGGTGATAAAAATGTTAAGTTATAATATTTCATAACCTAGAGTGCTACAACCCACCACATGCTACTATTAAATAGTGACATGCTAAGATGTCTAAAACTTGCAAACCTGTCTAAATCCATAATGAAATATATATTTGCCAACACTCAAACTTAAGTCTCCATAGATATTTACATAAAGGAGTAGCTCAATGGGTCACTTAGTCTACAAAAATACATAAAGATCATCTAGAAAGCTAACAAAAACTTAGCTACAAAACAAGAGTCTACAACTCTTAAAACAACTAGTAACCTAACCTAATAGCAACTGGAGTCCTAAATCACTCCACAAATAGCTAAAGATATATATTGGAATCATAAATGACTCTTTGGCATCATAACAAGCCTAACAAAAACCAACTAACATATATAACATAGCTTAAAGAGTTCCATTCTCTTAATACACAACTTCTGAACATCATAACTAAGCAAACCCGTTGTCATCATCATAGTAATAGTCCACTTTATCATCCTAAACAAGATCATAACCAAAGTCATCATAAACACCTAAGCCATTAGCAGAACCTGTATCTCCAGCTAAAAAATAGAAGAATCTTCGAAGGATGAGCTAAAGCTTAATATAGAATTTGAAAGCACATAACATGATTAATTAATAAACCAATCCTACATGTAATTAATGACATGTTTATTTAAGTCCAACAATCAACATAGTCCTAGTGTCCGAAGACTTGGGGCAACTTTTGACCCCAGTACACAAATACATAAATATCATATAGTATTGTCATTGGATACTCCCTTATACTTAAGTGACCACCTAATGCTTAGATTTACTTAGATCCTTTCTATGTAGAACTCCACTCAAGACAACATTGCATACAAATTATCAAGTTGCTTTGCGAGATACGCTGCGCTAAGGACAAACAAGGATGGCCATATCTAGGAAATGGGTCTAAGTACACAAAAAGTTCAAAGTGAAGGGTAGAATACACAAAAACGAGTAAAACCCACGAATGAATCCAAGGATATGACGCACTAAGGAGCTTTATAGACCTACAAACTACCTTAATAGTTCAATGAGGTCACTCGTCACTTAGCATTGCCTAAGGGTTAAGATAAGAGTTAGACAAGTAAGCGAAAATAGCTCATAAGAAGGAAATTCTATATATTCAATTGATTCGAAGATGATTGCGACTACAAAACACAAAGGTATTTAAACTCGAAATTCTAGGGCAACCTACTAAATATGGAAAAGGGAAAAAGGGTTATCGTCCTAAATAAGCAATGTATAAGAAATGTTAAAAGGGAAATCAGAAAAAATATATATATAAGCTTCATGTAGTAGATTCCATCATATGAGAGGCTTAGATATGTAGCTAGTAGATATTGGCAGGCTTCTGGCAAAAACAGACATAAGAGTACGATCAAGATAGTTGTTGTCAAGCTGACCTACGGGCTCTCTTGGGGTAAGCACAACTCGAATGTCATATAAGCAACCCAGAATAGGATTGATCAAGCTGCTAGGTAAGTGCATTGAATTGTTTACTAAACATTCTTTAGGTCGGTGCTTAGAGATTAGTGACGAGCATGGAAGATCTTAGCTCGGTAGTGGCAGCGAATCAGCAAATAGAAGCAACTTGGATTCTTCGGGTGTAGGTTGAGAAAGGAGAATGCACCTCACTAAGCTCTTAAGTCCTTGCACTCAGGCTTGAGTTAAAGGACTTATGGCTCAATTCCTATCATGATCCCTAAGGTATTGGCTAAATCTAAGTACATACCACATGCATTTAATTCTTAGATTGTTAGTTAGGTTCGTTTTAAGCTACTATCCTAACACATATAAACATATAAGCAAGTAACTCCTTCTTGAATCAACTGTAACACTGGAATTCTAATCTAGAATGCTCCTAATACCTAGCAACAAGAATAAAAGCTAACTCGATACCTATTTCACAACACTTTAACCCCCTATCCTTACCTATTGTTTAATCCCCTTCTAAGAACATTGAAAACTAAACTTGTTAAGATTTTTTAAAATGGGTTTAATTTTGACAAAATGGTTGTAAAACACCTACTTATAATATTAGAAATGATTTTTGGATAAAAAGAACCAAAAATAAGAGATAAAAAGAAAGTTGAAATATACATGGAGAGGCATATAGTCATACAAGTGGTTGTATAATATATACCTCTTTGGCTTTACATATACTAAGTACACAGTCAAGTACACAAGCATACACTTGCCAGTTTACCACATTAGGCACTCCAAAACTCACTTTTACTTGTACACATCTCCTATAAATTCAAGTACATGGGTATGTACTTACCTATGTACCCTACTAACCCTTCTAAATCATCCTTTGATTGGAAAACACCCCTTCTTCCATAACCATACAACAATCCTTTCATACGATTTCCATCAGCTAAACTTCCATTCTTACCGTTATGAAATCCTTTAACGAATCACAACTTAATTTTGACTCCTCAACAACATTCATACATGTAATTAAAATAAGATATTAGAGGAGAAAAATTTACTTGACTTTGATTATGGAACCAAAAAAAAGCCATACACAAGGAGCATAAAACTTTATAGAACATGAGTTACAGTTTTAAGAAAAACACTACAATAGTATTACCTAAAGCAACCTAAAGTGAAGAACTCACCTTGTAAAACCATTTTATTGATCTTTCTTTCACCTTTTCTTTCTCAATCTTGCAAAGGTTCTTCAACTCTTGATGTAGATTGTGAAAGAGGAAGAGAAACTACCTTAGGAATTTTTGTAAACTTGAAAAGAAGAGACAAGAAAAGAGGAGTTAGGGGAAATATGATGTAATGATAGGTGAATGGAGAGTTTAAACAAGGGAAAAGACAAGAGTACCCTTAAAGTTTAAACGAATTTAAAAAATGCCATCGGTTTTGAAATTTTTTAATAAAAACATCAATTTTTGTTTTATTTTTATTACACTTAGGCATCTTAATCCTCCCTTACCCCTTCACTCCCCTAACCTCAAAAAGAACTTTCATTCTCAAAAGTTACCTACTTAGATCCTGAAAATAGTTTTGTATCTTTCTTTTCATCTCTTCTTCCAATTCCCAAGTAGCTTCTTTTTTTGTCAAATTAATCTACTGCAACTTTATATAAGGGATAGCTAGCCTCCCAACACTTTTGTCTTAGTGTTTAGTAGTCTATGCCTCTAGCTATACATTAAGTGGCTTAAGAGTAGTGACCTAGTCCGAGTTTTAGCGGGAATTTTCTTAAAATGGATACATAGAACATATCATGTACCCCTTTAAGAGTGGATGGTAATGCTAACTCGTAGGCTACCTTATCTATCTTCTCTACTATCTCATAAGCCCAATATATCTCAAATTCAACTTACCTCTTAAATCAAATTTGAGTACACCTTTAGCTAAAGATATCTTCTGTAGCACTTTATTTCCAACCTAGAATTCTAAGGGGTGGTAGCACTTATTTACATAACTTTCATGGTGACTCTAAGCTGCTTGCATTCTCTATTAATTAACATGACCTTGTCCACAAAATCGTATACTAAGTCTGCCTCCAAAATCTATCTTTCTCCTACTTCATTCCAATGGATGGGCGACCTATACTTTCGACCATAAAAGCATTGTAAGGAGTTGTTTGAATTATTGGCTAATAGCTATATTGTGGATAAACTCAACTAAGGGCAAATACTCATTTAGATGGCTACCAAAGTCAAGCATAGACTCTCTCAATACGTCCTTTAGAAACTTATTGCTCTCCCAAACTGTCCATTGATTTGAAGATGGAAAGTAGTACTAATTTGAAGCTTCATACTCGAGGATTTTGTATAGGCTTCTCTAAAATTTACTAACAAATGAGGTATCTTTATGATAGGAATCAACCCTCTGGACCAATCATACATAGTTGAGCTAAAGGACTCTAAGGACTCACGAGGAGAATAATAGCTCACAGCCTCATCCATGATAAGAATTCCTATTCTGACCTCCATGATTCACTCTACTACCGACCTAAGTACCGAACTCTTACGTGCACCAACATTGTCTTTAAACCTGTCGAGCATATGTGTTGGCCCTTCAAGCAAGCATGCCTACCTACTAAGCAGCCATGCCATAATCTTGACAACATTCAAGTATACCAGCCTTAATTATCCGAAGCCGAGGTCTCAAACCGACTAGGGTCCGACCCCAGTCTGAGGTGAATATTCATTAGTAACTGGTTAGCCAAGGTTCGACCTGACTCAAATCAGGTTAACTCTGATTGCATACCCTCTTTCCTCATTTTGTCCAAATTGTACTATATTTCAGAGCAACCAACCATCACGTGACACGCGTCTTCTAGCATAACATTTCAAAAGAATTCTTTACTTTTTCTGTACATAATATTATTTGTCTCTTCTACCCTTTTTAGTATCATTTATATGTTTCAATTGTAAATTACCTTTTTGTGTTTTCGATATATGCTTGTAACCTTAGTAAGGCTAGTATATAAACCCCATTTGTTTGTATGTAGGCATCAACTTCATCATTAAATTATTATAAGTTTCCCCTTTGAGCAACCTTAGTGTTCTCATTGTCCTTTTACTCTTTTCTATTCCCTCTAGCAAGAAGTAATGGCAAGCGAACCTATACTTTGGACTAGTGAGTCATATTCAGCGGATTGTAGGCCGAGTATGATTGATTGGTGGGTCATATCCGGTTGATAGCTACTCGGACTTTATTAGTCTCCTCTTTGTTTTCTTTTAGTTCTCTTTGTTTTGATGCTCCTGCGTATGTTCAACCCCGAAGACATATCAGCTTTGTTGGTATCAAAGTACGATTCCAAGAGGGACCATGTGAAGTTGCAGTGAAGTTTTGGTTCATGTTTGATATTTGTGGTTGTTGTATTCCTTTCATAGTTGCTTTAATGTGTTCGTGTGAAGTAAGTTTTGAAGTTTTGAGTTATGTAGTGAAGATTTTTGTGTAGTAAATAGAAGTGTTTGTTGTGTGTTGCATTGTTAATCTGTTAAGATCAGTATTACACTATGTCGGATTCAAGTGTTCAAGGTATTGTTGGTGACTAGAGTAGTGGTGCTTAACCTAGTTGTGGTCATAATAGAAGTAACACTCTTTGGGTCAATGGATGATCAACATAACAGACTCACTAATCTTGTCGAGACTCTAGTTACCTGATGCAAGTTAATAAACAACAAATCCAAGGTGTACCACACCATAACCCACTTGAAAATGTTCTAAAGAGATGCTATGGCTAAGGTAGCTAAGCCAACCACCCAATTTGACCCTACTAAGCTGGAGGAGTTGTAGATTAAGATGCTAGAAGAAGGCCAAAGTAGTAGGAGATTGAAGAAGAAGATATGGAAACTAAAGGAGAAGAAGAGGAGACTAAGTATTACTGAGCATAAGAGCGAGGATGCGGAGCTCCTCGAGGACTTAATAATGTTCAAATCCAAATTCCACCTTTCAGTAGAAGTAGAGATGCAGATAAATATTTAGAGTAGGAAAAGAAGGTAAAAAAAGTGTTCAACTGTTATAAGTATATTGATACTGTTAAAGTATGACTTGCTGCACTTGAAATTTTATGGGTATACTACTATATAGTGAAATAATTTGAATACGGCCAAAGCACGAGATGGAAGACAAGGAGTAACAACTTAGGATGAGATAAAGAGGTTGTTGAGAGGAATGTTTATGCCTAAAACCTATTTACAGGACACATTTGCAAAGTTGCAGGAACTTCGCTAAAGAAGCCAAACTGTTGATGACGATGTGAAAGAGTTCCAAATGCTTATAATTTGAGCCAACATAGAAGAACCAAAGGCTCACACCATATCGAGGTTCATTTCTGGGCTCAAAGGCAAGATTTGCAACATTGTAGAAATATAAAGGTTTTATACATTAGAAGAGGCAATTAAGATAGCACAAAGGATTGAGAAGTAGAGAAGTGCTCCAAGCTGACCTAGACCAACATTTTCTTAAGCCTCTGTTCCAAGCCAACTTATTTAAGCTGAGCCAAGGAAGCCTTCCCAAACCGAGGGGAGGAATAACCCATCTAATGATAGCCAAGTAAGATAACAAGGCTAAGCAAGCCAGCCAACCTGAACTAAAGTTAAGCCGACCTCAAGGACATATGAGAGAAGATAAACCTCTGGATGGAAGACCATCAAGGTGAAATGCTTTAAATGCTTAGGCTTCGAGTACATTGATGCTAAGTGTTCGAACTAACGTCTTATGGTACTCTAAGGAGATGTAGTAGATAGCACTAAGGAGATGTAGTAGATAGCACTAAGGAGAACTAACCTGAAGAGGAGAACGATGTTGAGAAGATTGAAGCCAAAGAGGAAGAGGAGTCCTGTATCTATACCAACCAAGGAGAAGTAATGACCTTAGTACTAAAGTAAGTACTGAGCTCCTTGCTAACCTTAAAGGAAGACCAGAGAGAAAATCTAATCCATACAAAGTTTACCATCAAAAGCCAATTATGCATCATCATAGTGGTAGAGAAAGTTGTATTAATGTTGTTGCACAGTCCTTTGTACAGAGGTTGGGTCTGCCAACCTCTAAGCACCCCTGACCTTACAACCTACATTGGCTTCATGATTAAGGTGCTTTACACGTAACTAAATAAGTAACTGTCTCATTCAATGTTGGAAATGTATACAAGGATGAAGTGATGTACGATGTTATCCCTATGGGAGCTTCACATTTGTTGCTTGGAAGACCTTTGTTATTCGACCAATGTATTATTCACGATAAGTAGAAAAACACCTATGCCTTTGTTAAGGATGGAAAGAAGATTGTGCTACAACCCATGACCCTAACCCAAGTAAATGAGACCTATAATTAGCTTACTCGAGCTAGTAAGAAGAAAGCCCTAGTGATGAGCTAAAGAAAGCTTTAAGCTACTAAGAAGGCTGATGAGCTTATGTTTCTGTTGATTAGGAGATTCCTCGAGTTAAGAGAACTAGAAAATGTCCCTAAAGAGATTCAAAGGCCAATTGATGAGTTGACTGACCTGTTTTCTTAAGAATTGCCTAAAGGACTACCCCCACTCCAAGGCATAGAACATTGTATTGATCTACAGGTAGGCGTCACTTTATCGAACCAACCTGCCTACAGAATGAACCCTGAATAGGCTATTGAGCTGCAAAGGCAAGTGGATGAGCTCATAAAGTAAGGCTATGTGAGGGAGAGCATAAGCCCATGTGCTGTACTAGCCTTACTCATCCTAAAGAAGGATTGTTCATAAAGTACGTACATTAATATTGGGCGATCAACTAAATCACTATCAAGTACAGATACCTGATACTGAGGCTTGATGACATGTTAAGCAAACTTCATGGTGCCATGATATTTTTGAAAATTAATCTACGAAGTGGCTACCACCAAATTCGCATGAGACCAGATGATGAACGGAAGACTGCCTTCAAGATGAGGCACGGTCTCTATGAATGGTTAGTTGTGCCATTCGAACTTACCAATGCACCAAGCACATTTATGAGGCTTATGAACCATGTCTATGCCCTCTAATCAGACGATGTGTGGTTGTGTACTTTGATGATATATTGGTGTACAGTACTGACATGAACAACCATGTTCAACATCTTCGAGCTGTTTTTAATATTTTATGAACCGAGAAGTTATATGGGAATTTGAAGAAGTGTACATTCTATTAGGGTAAAGTAGTTATTTTAGGTATATAGTATCAAGGGAAGGAATCGGAGCTGACAAGGAAAAGATCCGAGATGTATTCAAATTACCGACGCCGAAGAATGTCATTGAAGTTCAAAGTTTTCATGGCCTTACTTCTTTCTATAGGTGATTCATTAAGAACTCAAGTACCATTGTAAGCCCCTTAATTGAGCTAACTAAGAAGAGTGATGGGTTCAAATGAAATGATCGAGTTAAGCAGAGCTTGTGGGAAATCAAGGAGAAGCTTACCTCTGTCACTATCCTATCATTACCAAATTTTAACAAGATCTTTGAATTGGAATGTGATGAATTAGGCATAGGAATTGAAGCCATCCTATTGCAAAAATCATAATTGGTTGCCTATCATAGTGAAAAGCTTAGTGGTGTTATATTGAACCATCCTATATATGAGAAAGAGTTGTATTCTCTTTTTTAAGCTCTTACTATCTGGCAACACTACTTACTGCCTTGAGAGTTTGTTATTTATATTGACCATGAGTCATTGAAACATTTTAGGAGTCAAAACAAACTTTCAAAGAGGTAATCCAAGTGGCTAGAGTTCATAGAAGGAGTTTCATATGTGATCCAGCATAAGAAAGGAAACACCAATGTGGTCGCCAATGCTCTATTATGTCGGGAAACCTTGTTAACCACTTTACAGACGAAGTTACTGGAATTTTCACTCATCATCGAGTAATATGTTCGCAACTGCCATTTTGGTCCCATTCTTGAGTAGTGTTGAGAAAGAGTTGCTATTGGAGGATATTATCTCAAGGATGACTATTTGCTTCAGGATCAAAGGTCGTGCATACCAAACTATTCCATGTGTAAGCTATTGATTAGGGAAGCTCATAGTGGTGAATTATCTAGTTATTTTAAAGAAATCAAAACAATTAATCTATAGAAGAAGAACTTTTACTGGCCTGGTTTGGCCAAGGATGTCCATAAGGTAGTTGATAGTTGTTAGTTGTGAAGTGAGTAAAAGAGTTAAGGGGAAGATAAAGCCCTATGGATAGTATATGCTCCTACTAACACTAACCTTACCTTGGGCAGACTTCAGCATAGACTTTGTCCTAGGGTTGCCCTGGACATATAGGGGAAAGTATTCAATCTTTGTTATAGTGGACCACTTCAGCAAAATGACACGGTTCATTCCATGCCATCAAATTAACAATGCTTCATATATTGCTGATTTATTTTTGTAGGAAGTTATTCAAGTACATGGAGTACCAAAAACTATCGTTTCAAATCGAGACATAAAATTCTTGAGCTATTTTTAGAAAACTCTAGAGAAGACTAAGGACTAAACTTACGTTCAGCTCCAGTAGCTACTGTTAGACTAGTGGCTAGACTAAAGTGGTGAATAGGATGCTAGGCAATTCGCTCAAAGCTATCGTAGGAAAGAACTTGAAGGACTGGGGTTTATATTTGCCAACTGTAGAGTTTGCATAGAATTAAACCATCTACAACACCACTAGGAAGACTCCATTTGAGGTCGTCTATGGCCTCAATCCCATTATCCCCCTAAATTTGATTAGTACCCCCCACAATTACTGAAGAGAGTTAATCTAAAGTTAATTAAGCCTAAGAATTGCAAAAGTTGCACTAGATTGTGATAAGGAAGATCACTAAGTTCAATCAAAGACAAAAGATTGGAAGTCGAGGCTGTCATACTATTTCTTTCAAGCTAAAAGACTTGGTATGGATTCACCCCAGTTGAAAACGGTTTCCACACCTGAGATAGAGCAAGCTATCTCCGCAAGCTAATGGTCTATTCAAGATTCTAAAGAAGATCAACTACAACATTGACCAAATTAAGTTACCCAAAGATTACGGTATTTCCTCCACTTTTAATCTGTCTGACCTGATTCCTTACTGACCAGAAGAAGAAGACCTTGCAAGTGCCCTAAAAGAACAAGAATTAGGAACCACTTCAAATTTGAGATCAAATTTTTCCTACCCCCAAGAAGATGATAGGAATCAACCCTTCAGACTAATACAGGCAGCCAAGCTAGAAGACTCCAAGGATTTACGATGAGAATAATAGCTTATAGCCCCATCAAGGACAAGAATTCCTATTCTGACCTCCATGATTCACTCTACTGGCAACCTAAGTACCGAACTCTCACATATACTAATATTTTCTACGAAGTTTTCAAGCAGACGTACGAACCCTCTAAGTGCGCATGCTTACTTGCTAAGCAATCGTACCATAATCCTAACAACTTTCAAGCATACCAGCCTCAATTGTCTGAAGTCGAGCTCTCGAACCGACTAGGTTCCAACCCCAATTTGAGGTGAATATTCATTAGTGACTACTTAGCTAAGGTCTGACTTGACCCAAATTAGGTCAACTCTAATTGCATACCTTCTTTCGTCATTTTGTCCAAATTGTACTATATTTTAAAGCAACCAACCACCATGTGACACGTATCTTTTAACACAACATTCTAAAAAGATTCTTTACTTTTTCCATACATAATATTCTTTATCTCTTTTACCATTTTTAGTGTCATTCATATGTTCTAATTGTAAATGACCCTTTTTCTTTTCCATGTATGCTTGTAACCCTAGTAAGGCTAGTATATAAACCCCATTTATTTGTATGCAAACATCAACCTCATTATCAGATTATTACAAGCTTCCCCTTTGAGCAACCTTAGTATTCTCATTATCTTTTTACTCTTATCCATTCCCTTTAGTAAGGAGTAGTGGTGAGTGACCTTATAATTTACATTAATGAGTCATATCCGACGGATTGTAAGTCGAGTAGGATCAATTGGTGTGTCATATCTAGTCAATAGCTATTCGAACTTTGCTAGTCTCCTTTTTTTTTCTTTCGGTTCTCTTCATTATGGTGCTCTTCCATGTGTTTGACCCTGGTGAGGCATCACTTTATCTGATGTGATAGTTACCGGCACTATATAAAACCTTACTACCTCTTAAATGTATAATCTGGACAACCTTCTCCATTAGTACTTGATGCTGATCGATGTGAGATGGGCTATTTTGGTTAACTTGTCAATGATCACCTAAACTACATTATCCTTAGTCATGGTCTTAGGGAGAGCATTAAAAAAATCTATAATTACATTTTCCTCATTTCACTTTGGTATTAACAATGGTTGTAACTCATCAACTGAACTTTAGTGTTCTATCCTAATTTGTTAGCATGTTAGGTACTTAGACACGTACTCTACTATTTCCTTTTTCTTATTGTTCCACTAGTAGTGAGCTTTCAGATCCTTGTACATTTATGTACTCTTAGTGTGTATGGTATACTCAAAGTAATGGGTTCTTTCAAAAACTCACCTCTTAACTCAAAGTTGGCTAGAAACATACAACATACCTTTGAATCGTAAAACTCCTTTTAGCATCAACCATGAATTCTAAGACTTTTCTTGCACTCATCTCTTCCTTGATTTCCTAAATGGCCCCATCAACTACCTGAGTTGTCTTGATTTTATCTATTTTGGTAGGTTAAGACCATAAATTGGCCATTTCAACACATACCTCTTAGGTTATTACCTTAAGCTCTAACCTTTGCATTTCAACTATAGAGTAGTTGAAATGTGATCAAAATAGTAAGATTTCCCTATCTCTTATAGTTCAATGCATCAACTACCACATTAGCCTTCCCTCATGTTTAACTCATTTTGTGTAAGGAAGTAGTTGAGGCTCTTATGACTGGTGAATAACTTATACCTTTCTCTCAATAAGTAATGACTCTAAAGCTTCAAAGCATATACCATAGCCACTGGCTCTAAGTCATGAGTCAGGTAATTCTTCTCATACGGCTTAAGTTGGTGGAAGGTGTACGTTGTTTCCCAATCATTCTACAATAAAACATATCCTAACCCTTAAATTGAAGCATCACTATAAATGATAAACTCCTCACATAGGACTAGTGTTGTTACTAACTTCTCCTTTAGTTAATGGAAGCTACTCGTGCACTTATCATTCCATTCGAACTTCACCCCTTTTTTAGTTAAACAAGTTAATGGAGCTACTAACTTAGAGAACCCTTCCACAAATTTTTTATAGTAACCCACTAAACCCAAGAAGCTTTTGATTTCAGTAATTGTCTTTAGTTTGGGCTACTTAACCATTGCCTTCACCTTCTTAAGATCCATCAAGATACGATCATTGTTTACCATGTGACTTAAGAAAGCCACCTAATTGATCCAAAACTCGCACTTTTCAAACTTAGCATACAACTTCTCTGTACTCAATTTACTCAAAACCATCCTTAAATGTTCTTCATGCTCCTCTGTACTTTTAGAGTATATAAGAATAATGTTGAACACCACGATAAATTTATTTAAGTACTCCTTGAATACTTGATTCATGAGATCCATGAACACGAATGAATCATCAGTAAGGCCAAACGAGATTACCAAGAATTCGTAGTGCCCGTAACTTATTCTAAGCCCCTTTTAACTGATCAAAGAGATCATCTATATTGGGGAGGAGATACTTATTCTTGATTGTAACATGATTTAGTTTCTAGTAGTCTATGCATAGCTCATGCTTCCATCTTTCTTCTTTATGAAGAGTACTAATGCTTCCTAAGGTAGTATATTTGACCTTATAAAACCTTTGTTTTGTAACTCCAACAATTGCTTTTTCAGCTCTACTAACTCTACTAATGTCATCTTATAAGCCACTTTAGAGATGGGTTCTTTACCTGACACTAAATCTATTCTTAACTCCACTTCTCTGTCAAGTGATATATCGAGTAGCTCTTCTAGGAAGACATCAGGGAACTCTTGCACTACAAACACCTACTCCAATTTCAAATCTTCACCAAACTGTACTATTAAGGTTACTATAGAAGGCTCGTTCCACAGCTTATAAGTAGGAATCTAGGTAGGCTTTTGGGCTTCAATATGATATTTAAAAGACTCTTCTCCTAGAGGCTTAAAGAGTAGCACCATGTTATTATAGTCTACTATGGTACAATGCTATAACAGCCAACCTATGCCTAATATTATGTTAAAGTTCTTCATCTCCAATACCAACAAGTTAGTTAGTAAGTGATAGGAATCGAGCTAATGGGCCTTTAACCTACAGCCGATCCCGAGGACTAGAGGAACTAGCAAAGCAAATCCTCCTGCTCCAACCAATTTCTACCAAAGTTGAGTTACTCCTTTCTACTAATCAGTTCTCACTGCTGTACCGAATAACTGCCTATCTCTCAAAAATTGTGTGCCAACTAAAAGGATGCCTTGACAGCAACCAATCTTCGCGTACTTACTCAATCATGTCTAGGCTGACCACTTGCTCAACACCATTACTGCCGAGAAGTCGAAAGAGTTGTCTTGTACTAATTCTCAGCCACTCTTATTCAGACGAGTCTACATATGCTCGGCATTCCTGCTTGACTAGCCAACCAGCTCGTACTACTTTGTCTACATCCTCTAACAACGCCACCAATGCATTGTTGCCACGTATCTAGGTCCACTCATAGAATTTGCTACTATAATCATTGGTTTTTTCTGTAAATATTCTTTTTCACCTTTTGTATACTTTGTACATTACTTCTTTATGACAATACCATTTTTAACTTTTCCTTTTTAAGCAGGTTACCCTAAATTCTCGAGTATAAATACCCCTTGTACATGTAGCTTCAATCACCATATTATCATTAATACACTTAATATTTTTCCTCTTGCAAACATTATTTGTTTACTCTCATTTCACTTTTATTCTAACCCTTAAATAAGGCTTGGTGGCGAATAACCTCACCAGACCAACTCATACGTCATATTAAGTTGCACCATGAATCCTTAGAAGTTCCATTAATATGTCATATCCTTTGGAGCTGTTTGTAGGTTTTGCTTACTTTTCATTCATTTTTGTTTGTTTGTGCATTTCCCATTACTATTTTTAAGCTTTTGGCAAGCTTAGACCTACCCCTGTGACCAGCCTTACCCGTTCTTGGCTATGGTTTGCATTAGTAAGACTCTTCCTTCTATCTCTATTCTAACTTCTCTATACACTCGACTCAAGGTGACTCCACTTCCCAAAGTTGTGCTACTCAAGGTTGTATCTAAGCAACACATACCACAAATAAGCACAAAGGATTTGGCTATGGATAAAAGAGAAGAACCAATATCAAATAACACGCGTGCATTATGAGAAAGGATGGAAAGTGTTCCTAGCATAATGTCATAACTAACAACACGAGGAATTGCCTAGGGTCTAGCTTCACAAAGAATTGCTTGTGGTTTCACCACTTATAACCCTTAGGACACCTGGCTCCCTTTATCCTTACACTATGATGCCTTATGTCCCTACTAGCTGTAACTATAGCCAAGATAGAGTTAGCTCACTACAATCCTTATTAGTACGACCTGTTTTGCTATAAGAAAACAAGTTACTGGAGCCTGGAGTCTACTTACACTCTATAAGCTCATTTAAGCGAAAACATCAAGTATAACTCTTGTTGATGACCAGTAGTGAGGCTAGAGCTTGAGTTATAGTTGGCATCATTACAGGTTTAATTTGTATGGCAACCAGTCTATCACCTCCCTCTTTGATCACTATGCCCTAAATTAGCCTTTTACCTCCCCCTAATAACAGAACCCCTTAAGTTGACCTTATACTAAAGGCTACCTTCTCTGCAAGTTAACTACTCCTTTTCCCTTTTCATACTCTACTCCAAAACTCACTTGTGCACATCTCTTATATGGTCAAGTACATGGACATGTACTTGTTCGTATACCTTATTAACTTCTCCAAATCGTCCTTTTGATCAAAAAATACCCCTTGCTTCCATAAGTATACATGAATAACACCCTTTCACATGAAATCCATCATCCATACTTTGATTCCTACTCTTAAATACCAACAACAATCACCAACAAATGACTACAACATCCCTTCCCATGAATCATAACTCAACTTTGACTCGTCAACAGCATTTTAACTTGGACATAAACTATAACCATCATTGTCTAATAAAACCTTCTTTCTTTTTTCTTGTATACTCTCATTCATAATAAGAAGTAAATTATAACCATTCCCTTTCTTTCTTATTGCCTATTATCTCTCTCTTCCCTTACTACCTTCTTCCCTCTCCTCTAAGTGTCAATCTTAAAAATTTTGAATAAGCATAGAGATGTTAGGATAATTGATATTAATAGGTATTCATGATTAAAGAATTTATTAATTGAAGACCAGATTAAATAAGATTGTAATTTGATGTTTGAACAAAAAACCCCTAATAAAAATGGTATAGTAAAGAGCTAAGGTTTCTATTTTCTGAAGGGTCAACCCCGTACAACCTTAGGGTTGAGTAGGATAGAAATTAGGATGCAAAGGAAAGATCCTTATGAGGGTGCTCGACTACCTATGGACCCAAGTTGACTAACCCCCCTAACAAGGTTAATTAACTCTCTCCTTCAGCCTACATCAACTATCTAATAACTTTAAGTCAAACTTTTATCTTTTCTAATGACCTTAAGTTGATCAAATAAGCTTATAATTATCAAAATAAAGAATTGAAATGAGTTTAGGTTCAAAAGTTTTGATCTATGAGTATGCTTGAGTATTAATACATTGAACTGCTAGATTAGGTGTTAATAATGTCATGTAATGGTATCATAGTTGTGGATGAATTCCCAACACATGACTTTATTACTTATGATGTGTACCTATAAGCTTAAAAGTAAAATGAACTAATAACTATTTGACTATTTCTTTATTTGTGTTACTTGTGCTTTGTTGTGTTGAGATCTGTGAATGATAATCTCAAACTAGATTTTTATGATCTTATAAGAAATCGACTCCGAAGACAATGTGTTATTTAGGTACTTAGACCCATAATTATGGCCTTATGCATAGTTGATATGAGGGAGTTATAGTTGGTCCAGTCAGTGAGTAAGAGAAAGTTATATTAGAGCGAATTAGCGGCAAAGGACGTTGATTGGAACATTATATAAGGATTCTACTCTTGCTATTATGATATCAACAATGAACTCAAGATGGGACTGTTTCGTGTCGCTAGTATTAACCTGTATGATGAGGAGTCATGAGCCACTCCAAGTCTTGGGATGCGAAGATCATACCGATTGTTTTGTGATTGTTTAATGCATTAGATTTAGGTATATATGTGAATTGTGATGCATAACATACTGTGTGTATGATGCAATAATTACATATTGGGTTTCAAACCTCACCCATTTGGGATTTTCAAGGAATAATAGCATAAATAGTATCTCAACTTTGTCTAGATGTACAATTAACTATCTAAACTTAAAAAAAAAATTCAATTTTCTACAAAGTTAAAATTTTCAAGATTGTTTATGCTACTTGCACTAATCTCATTTATCTCCATTAACATATATGGATCTATCAAGCCATGACAAAGTAACACTTAGATTATGAGATTAATTTAAGACAGCTTAAGTCTATGTAAATGTCCACATGGCATTATTTATTTCCGTTATTATTATATTGTTATAATTGTAATAATGTCATGTCAACATCTACACAAACTTGGATTGTCTTAAATTGATCTCATAATCCACCCACAATTTCACAATTAGTCAACAAATTCACATATGCTAACAAGAACCAACAACATTACCACATGTAGCATAAACAATGTCAAAAAATTCAATTGGGTAGTAGATTGACCTTTATAAAATTTAGGTAGTTAACTATACATTTAGGCAAAGTTGATGTACTATTTGTAGCATTGTTCTAAATCTGTAATTTAGGCGATTAACAGCAACTTGACCACTATACTGGGAATGGGAGTAATACTAGAGTAGGTGACATTGATGGACTACAAGTGGACTTGGATTTAGGCCTATCACATCTTTAAATTTTTTATCTTTTGAAAGGTTTGTTTATGTGATTGTTTTTTTAATGGCAGGTTTTGAGTTTTACATATTTCTACGAAGGTGGAAATAAACATGATATGCAATTTTGCGATATAACACAGGATATGGTTTGGTTTTACACCTATACGGTTTGGCTCGGGGATTTGCTTTCCTTTCTTAAAGTTGTTCCTTTCTTCGTATAGATTTCATATTTCATTTTTATATTAATCTTTTGTGTGTCGTTTAGTATCCTTTTTGTCTTCTCTATTTTGTGCATCCTTGTCTTTGTCTTCTGCCTTCAGTCGTGAATATCTTAGTCTCTCTTTTGGCTTATATTTTATTTGAAATCCAATCTTGTTGTCTTGTGATTCCTTTAATAGATTTCACAGTGTCTCATTAATCCTTTCTTTTATGAATCATTACAGATTTTGAACGCTTCAAAATGGAGACTATAGAATTCAATGATAGTGATTCTGCTGAATTCATCATCTCTAATTTGGAGATAGCTAAATCATGCGAAGAGCATTATATTGTCGGTAAGATTATTTCAAAGAAGATGCTGAATAAAAGTTTATCTTATCTATTCTAACAGAAGTGTGGGATCAGTTTGGGAAGATTCTTATTCATCATTTGCATGAAACTACCTACATTGTTTTCTCGGAGGAAAAGAGGAATCTGGAAAAGATCCTAGACAGAGACATTTGGTCAATCATGGATTTCCTCTTATTTTGCAAAGGTGGGATCTAAGCAAAAAGGTTGAAGATTTGGAATTTTCCTATTATAGCATCTGGATACAATTATATGGATTGTCTATACAGTTCTTATCAACTGACAATGTAAAGAAATTGGGTTCGAGATTTGGAGTGGTGATTGATGTTGATGACTGCTCAATCATTAAAAAAGATTTTTTGAGGTCAGAGTTAAATTGAATGTCTTGAAACCCTTAATAGCACATTTTTGGATTAAGAATTCAGATGGGTTGCATCTGAAGATTGAGCCCCGATATGAGAGGTTGCCCACCTTCTGTTATGCATTTGGTATCACTGGGCTCAGGAGATCCATTTTCATCAAAAAGAAAGAGAATGTGTTCACAATCGAGGCTTGAGCTCTAATCTTAAAGCAACCTGGTGGAAAAATTCATCACCAAATGTTAATGGATCATCGCAATTGGTAATGATAAGTTCGTTTGAAAAAGTGAAAAGAAAAGATGATCGGATAGGGAAAGTCTCTAAAAATAAGGAAAGTCAAAGATGTCCTTTGCAAATTGTGAATATGGATTCTAGTAATGAGAAGATTAGGGAACATTTAAAGGAGTTGCCAATTATCAATAGATAGAATCTTCTGCCAGCTATGCGAAACAAATCAAAGGGAAAGAAATCGAGGGTAATCTGTAAGAGAATTATAGAAAGGGCTTGAAGGTGATTGAAAATCTAAGTGCAGATGATTATTCTCCAGAGACCCACGGGGAAGGAAAGAAGGACACATCTTTTATGCCATTCAATCAAAGAAATGGATTGCTCAGCCACCTACCTTAAGCCTAACTTCTCTCAACCCCTATCTACTTTTACCAACTCACCTTCCAACACTTTATACCCTACACGTTTCAACCTTGATGTCTCATTCAGTTACCCATCTTCTCAAACACCACTATCTAAGGTAGGCCTTTCACATAGTTTTCAAACTCCCATTCCCTTTCCTCTGGAAACCTCACCCTCTCCCCCCCAACAATCCAAAATCATAGTTCTCCAACATTTAAAAGGATTGGGTCATCTTTACCATCCTCACCTCTTAAACCTTTAGTACTGGAATCTTCTTCTTTAATTTATATTGTCGAAGAACATTCCATTCCAGAAAAAAAGATTGCCCCTAGTTCAACAAAGGAAGTGGTTGGTAAAAAATTACTACTTTCTTCTCCATCTTGTGAACCGACAACCACCACAAAATCTTCAATCCTCCATTTTCCATTACATGTTCCATCCCGGTGATGAAAGAGCAATCTATCTATCAAAAGACCTGATGATGATGCTGATTTAGAAGACAACTTTGAAAAGTTAAAAAGTGTCAACGAAGATTATGTGGCAACATGGAGGTGAACTGAGATAGGAATAATGCTTCGAAGAAAGGTAGGCAACGCACTCATATTAGACGTAGAAGGGTGGGAAACGGAAAACTTGATTTTGGGAACCAGTTGTACAAGGTGAAAGTGGAAGAAGTTAAACATTTGATCACAACCGGCTTTGGTGGCTAGCCTTCTTTAGCCACCCAATCTTCATGATTGGCCTTTCATGGAACTGTCGAAGCTTGGGTCAGTCCTCGACAGTTAGAGAGTTCCAACGCTTTATGGTAGGATAAATTTTTATCAGAAGTTAAGAAATATTGCAGCTTATATGCAATCCGCGTGGCTAGGGATTAGGGATCTGAATGAAATATCTTGCGATGAAGAAAAAAGTGATGGTTGTTGTCAACCAAAACGACAAATCACTACTTTTAATGATATGGTATTCGATTGTCAATTGATTGATATTTGGTATTAGGGGCACAAATACACTTGGATAAATTGTCAAGACGGCGAAAACCTGGTTAAAGGAAAAATAGACCGTGGTTTGGTGAATGGAGAGTGGCTCAACACTTTTCCTTGCACGCAAATTATACATTTGGTAGCAGATGAATGTGATCATAGTTCACTATTGCTTGAGCTATATAAAAAGGACAAAATAGGTCCTAGATTGTTTAGAAATAAAGCAAAATAAAGTTTGGAAAATGGTTATGGAGATATTGTGGAAAAGAGTTAGGCTGAACGTGAGCAATCAATAGACCTCTTGGGCATTAATCCAAAATTGCAGAATTGTATGAAATATCCGAGGAAGTAGAGCCATTCAAATAAGAGTAGTAGCTGGTATAAGATTGAGACGTCATCTAAAAAGCTTAGTGAGTTGAAAAACTACGAAGTGAGAGATTCAAATGTAGTAGCAAATAAGGACAATGAAAATGAGTTGAACAAGTTGTATTGCCAAAAAGAGATGAATTGGCATCAAAGATTGAGAGTGAATTGGCTCCAATTGGTTGAGAGGAACACCAGATTTCTTCATCAAACAACTATCAATTGAAGGGCTAGAAATAAGGAGGGTGTATGGGTGCATGACGAGGAAGCCGTGGCAATTTCATTTTTGAAATTCTATCAAAAGCTGTTTACCTTGAAGTACACTTGGAATATGGAGTCTGTTCTGGATTACATTCATCCTGTGGTGATAGAAGAGCAAAATGTAAGGTTGACTTGCGCTATCACAAATGAAGACATTAAATGTGCAGCTTTTCAACTTGGTACGACAAAGGCTCTTGGTCTAGACGGCTTTAGTGAGACGTTCTATCACTCTCATTGGAATTCTATAGGATCCTTCATCTCTGATGCAGTTAGGAATTTCTTCGATTGAGGTATCTTCCTCCTAGTTTCAACGAGTCTGATGCAGTTTTAATTCCTTAAGTGTGCTAATGCTGAAAAAGTCTCACAATTCCATCTTATTAGCTTGTATAATTTTATTTATAAAATTATCTCCAAAAGTTTAGCTAATAGGCTTAGGCCTCTATTAGATAGTATTATTTCACCCAATCAAAGCGCTTTCATTTGTGGTCATCTCATCTAGGATAATATTCTTATTGCTCATGAAATGTTGCATATCTTTAAAAAAACAAATGAGCTGGACACAAATTTAATCGTGTAATAAAACTTGACGTGGCTAAGGCATATGAAAAAGTGGAATGGAATTTTTTGGAGAATGTGATGTAGAGAATGGGATTCTATGAGACTTGGATTAATTGGATTATGAATTGTGTAGTGTCCGTGTCTTATAATCTGATTGTTGATGGTAAAAGAGTTAGCAAGTTTAATTCTATTAGGGGAACTCTGCAAGGTAATCCGATCTTACCTTATTTATTTGCTTGTAGCTGATACGTTGTCGCTCATGATTCATAAAGGAAGTAAAAGGAGTTTGATTAAAGGTATTAAAATTAGACGAGGAAGTTCGGAAGTGACACATCTGCTCTTCTCAGATTACTCTCATTTTCATGAATGCCACTTTTGGTAACATTGCTAAGCTTAAGAAGATATTACATAATTACTATAATGCATCTGGTTGACTGATAAATTTTCAAAAATCATCTATCCTCTTTAGCAAAAATACACATGATTGAGCGAGATACAATTGTGCAGGCATTTTGAATATGAATCAGGAGATGAGGCATGGACTGTATCTAGCGATTCCTACTAAATGGGGCAAGTCCAAACGAAAAGCACTGTCTCTAATCAAATCTAGAGTGCTCTCAAAATTATAAGGACGGAAGGATAACTTGTTGTCTTAGGGGAACAAAGAAGTAATGATTAAATCTGTAGCTTTTGCTACACCAACTTATACCACGAGTATTTTTTTCCTCTCCATTAAGTTGGTGTAGAGAAGTTACGTCCCTCATTGCAATGTTTTGGTCGGGTAGAGACACTTCAAAGAGAAAGATCCATTGGAAGAGATAGCAAAATTGAAGTATTGTGGCAGTTTGGGATTTTGGGACTTGGTAGAATTTAATAAATCACTTTTGGGGAAATTAGGATAGAAGATTCTAAATAGGCCAAATGATATTTGGGTGAGAATTATCAAAAGCATATATTTTCCAAAAAAAGATTTTCTTCAGGCTAATATTGGTTACGATTCCTCTTGATGTTGGAAGAGACGTTATCCAAAAGAATTTCATTCGGCAAATTGGTAAAGGGAATAATGTTAAGGCATTTCAAGATCCATGGTTGCCATCATTACCTGATCATAGGCTGCAATGGAATGATGATGCTGCAGATTTTGGCAACTTGAAGTGTATGATATCAAGGACATAGAAAGAGGAACATGGAATTTAGAGCACATGGTACATGTATTAACTGATTAGGAAAAAAGGGCTATCTTTGAGGTTAAAGACTTCAATGGAGAAGCAAGTGATAGAATCATTTGGCCGGACAACAAGAATGGACAATACACCAGAAAATCTAGCTATTTGATGATTGTAGAGGACCACAACTTACTAGATAATGGCAGAGCATCTGGCTCTTATTTACCTAATCAGAAACTCGTTTGGGAGGCAAAAATTATGCCCAAAATCAAGCATTTTCTGTGGAGGATTTGCTTTGATGCCATTCCTTATAACTTTTCTTTATTTAAAAAAAAAAAGAAACCCTTAGGAATGATCTGTATGTTCCTTTTATAATATTATTGAACATATCTTTTTTCAATGTTCTTAGACTCATAGAGTGTTGTTTAAACTGTTCGATTATCATGTAAGCAGCTCATTAATTAACAGAATTCAAGATTAGATCTTGACTATTGTAGATTTATGTGCATCAGACTATCATTTTGGAGAAGAGTTCTCTGGCAAAGTGGCAATGGGACTTTGGCAGATTTGGAAAGAAAGGAACTCGAGTTATGTCAATTTTACTCAACCAAATCTTTTGGCTCCTATTCGATGTATGGAAAAGAATGCGAGAGAGCTGTCTTTCTTGCAACAATATCAACAGTGCATCTTTTAATGCCCATTGGCTGAAGCAACTGCAGGGCCACCCACGAAATGAAAATGTTATTGTCGTATCATGCGATGAGGCTTTTGACAAAGCAAATGTGAGGGTAGGGACAGGTATAGTAGCGAGGAATGTAGTAGGAGATCTTCTAGCAGCAGTGGTAATTCCTTCGGATGTGACAGGTAAAGTTTTTGCTATTTGGAGGGTGTTCGACTAGCTACTTTAAAAGGATGGAAGAATTTCCTATTCGAATCCGACTGCAACTTAGTCATCAACAGCTTACTTCAGGCTAATGGATGTTCCTAAAGGATTCATTATTTTGTTATTAGCATAAAACAATTACTTCCTCAGTTTGATTTGGTTTATTTTAAGCTTATTGGTCATTCGGCAAACTCTTATAAAGAATTTTTTTGTAAAAAAAATAAAATATAATATATCAAGACCATTGTAATATAATAAATAATAACAGCATCAGAGTTAGAGTTTCGCCTTTTTCATTAAGTGGTAAAAAAAAAACAATATGATATCTCTTGCCTCTTAATTTAGAAGTTTTATTATTTTGAAATAAACAAAATGTTTTCTCTCTTTATAATGAAAGTAGCTTTTAAGAAAAAAAAAAAAAAAACAGACACACACACACACACAAAAGATATACATGTACTAGCTTATTTAGTTTACCATCCATCATCATTTATATACATCCCGTAAGTTTAACAATTTAAAATACTATAGTCAAATAAACCATGAAGTCATTGGATGCGTGTGCTACAACAAATTGTTTTTCTTTTCTTTCTATCTTTCTCTCTTTTTTCTTCTTTCTTTTTTTTTTTTTTTTTACCTCCAGTTTATGTGCCAAAATAAGTGAATGAAATATAACCTAATTCCTATACCGACTAGAGTCTAAGATGGTCGTCAACTGGAATTATTCTGCTACATAATCGACACCATTCAACTGAAGTAGAAAAACCAACACCTATGTTTTCATTCACAATATAATATTGTTTTCGAGTAAATGGTCCCCATCTACAAAAAATTTGAGTCGAATTTCCACAGTGGACCACCTTATTTTATGTGTTATGCCCACCCAAACTCACCTACCCTTTTCTATCGGATAATACAACTTATCAATTAATTAAAGTTTCTTTTTCCTTTTCAGCAATTACTATCATATGTGCTGCAGGTGAAGGACTGTCAATAGTACGAGGAAGTGGATTAAGAAAAAAAATTATTTAAAATCAGCAATCGATGCTAAAATATATATATAATAACAATTTATATAGAAATATATATCGATTACATGGCGAATGAAAGTGGAGAAATTGAGAAAAGTATTTTTGTGGTAGTTTGCACGAAATTAGGAAACTGAGGAAATGTATGGTAGTATTAGTTTCTACACTTTTTCTAAGGACAAGGACTATATGAAAAAATTGGAGTAAACAATACTTCAAAATATCAAGATGCCAAAACCGTAATATCCACTTTAATGATATAAATATAAATATATAGATATATATAATAGAAAAGAGAAATAAATAGTGAAGTTGTATCTTATTACCAAATATTATTTGAATAATAAAAGCTAAAGGTACCACACATGTGCCATTGATTTTAAGAATATATAAACAATAGATATTGATATAAATATGCAAACATATAGGTAAGATAATAGGAAAGAGAAAGAAAAAGTTCTCAATATATATCTTTGTGCTAAATATTATTTAAACAATATAAGATATTAAAGATATCAAATATATGTGATTGGTTTTAATGATATAGAAGATACATAATTGATATGCTAACAAGATAGAAGAGGTTTAAATCTTTCCTCTCTTGAAATTGTAATAACAATAGGTTACTAGAAAAAACTATCGGTGTAAATATCATCTATTCTATTCTCACATGCAATTTTAATACTTAGTAGTTATTTTAAATTGTATAACTTAAAGAGAGATTATATTAAATAAATAATTTGTAATGATGGAAAAATATTATGAGGGGCTCATGAATTAAGAACATATTTAATTATAGATAAAAAAAATTGTGATATATATAATTCAATGAAGTAACTCTAAAGGTGAAATTATTATATAAAGTTTTAAAATAAATCCACTAAACCAATAATGGTTTTTTTTTTTCTTTTTGTTTCAGTGATTATAAACAGAGAGAGGGAATTCAAATCTTATCAGTGGAAGACTTGTATTCATACTATTAAATTATAAGTACTTAGCAAAGCAATTATCGTTTATTTATATAAAAGCCAAATAGGAGTAAAGGATTTGTAAATTTTTTTTGCTTTACAAATAATTAGCTATCGACGCACCCATAATATGTGTGTAAAAAATAATTCTAGTGCACAATATTGTAAAAACATCAAATAATTACTTTATTTAGCTATATACCTAACCAATGATTTATGAAATGTAATAATATTTAAGTAGTTAAAAAATTTGCAAGATAAACAGATCAAATATATGACTATAAAAGTACATTATAAATATAGTTATTAATAATGCTAATCACATTTCATGTACTTTATTAAATAAATATAGTATTGATAAAATAAAGAGACATGTATATATAGTAGAAAACTCATTACAATAAGGCCAACGGAAACACATATGGACTCAAATAAGGGATCTCCTGATGGCATTCCTTCACTCATTATATAGAATAACAATCTAGCATTTTATATTTTTGGAAACTTTATTAATACATAGTATGAATATTTTAAAAAAATAATGTTGGAGAGAGTAAAAAAAAAAAAAATACTATATGTTAAAGGTATGGAGTTAGATAGAAGGTTATTTGGTTTAATGATATCCATTAAGTCATTTTAGTCAAAGATATTGAAAGATCATTTTTTTTTTCTTTTATTTCATAAAATAACAGACTCTTAAGAATAGTCTTAAAATCTTTCACGGCTATAAATCCATGTAGTTCTTATTGATTTGGCAATAAATCTTCATAATCTTTTTAAAATTTTATTATTTAAAGCAAAAAGATACGATTAAATTCAAACCCTAACTTAGAAATATATTGAGTTTTGGACTGCGAAATATAAAGACTTTTCTTATAATTGAATCCACCGGTTATTATAAGTCCTTAATATGTTGGTCAATCCTCGATAGCCGGTGGAGTCATCTACTGCCTTCGATAACCCCCCGGATGAGTCCAAGAGAATGACCGGATATCAAGGGTTTTCCGCAAAATTTGCCGGTTGTTTTTAGTTTTAACGGACCAAAAATCCAAGTCAACTACTCCACTAAGAATACTATGTTCCCTCTCTTTTTTGCAACCTTCCACAAAAAAAAAAAAAAAAAAGTCACGGCCTAGCCTAGCCCCCAGGCCCCACTTTTCCTCGGTAAAAGTCCTTCTACTTGACCGACACTTTCAAGTCCCCTCAACCCAGTTGCTTAAATTTGGGTGTTTTTGAATCTAAAGTGGTAAACATCGTCACATTGAAAACTATAAAAAATAATAATCAAATCATATCATATCATATATATATATATATTATTTTGTTCTTTATAAGATTTGAGGTCCTGAAATTTAGTTGCATTAGGTATTGTTGTGATGTCACATCGCGGCTATTTCGATTTAAAGAACTTGGTGGGATTAATTCCCGAATGGTTACAAAGCTTAGGTACGATCCACATTGTTCTTATATGCTTTAACTCTTATTAAATCTAACATATTGGTACATATTATAAGGCAGCATGTAATATGCCTTTGTGATTATTTTAGTACTTTAATCTTTCCTGTGGTGGGTAGGGACCAGAAAAGTAAAGGCAGCAGATCCAAATCCCTAGACAAACCATCAAGAGTGATTATTTTTAAACTTATTTTTTGTTTGTGCCTAAGAATTTTGAATTTATTGGTGACTCATTCATGGCATTGTACATTTAAAGCCATTGAGCGGTGACTGAAACTGAAAGTGCCTTAGCATGGTAAGGTATTGTTGCATTTATGATACCATAATCTAGGAGTAGAGCATGGAATAGTATAGGATACTATTTTAATTGCTAACTTTATTTTGCAGAGAATAATATGATAATTGGGAAAACCAGGGAAGTTGCAGGGCAGAGTAAGTTTATTGTTGTTCTGCTTATCCTGAGAAGGGTGGAATTAATAGATTCATTGAGATTGAGGGAGCGACAAAGGAGGAGAAAGAAAAATCAATATGACTGTTGAGCAAGTTAAGGGGTTAGAACAGAAGTATGTGTTGGTCAGTATTCGGTTCGACAATCAGAGTAGAGAACTTTTGAACTGGGCTCTTATTAAAGTAGCTGAACCTGGCGACCAAGTCATTGCAATCCATGTTTGCCGAGGCTCAGGTAACATGTTGTGTCCTTTGATTCTTTTCTATCAAATGGATGGAACAGTACTTGAGAAAATTTGTAGTTTATTTTGATCATGTCTTAAGATTTTACAATTGTTTGGTATAATGCAGAGAGCGGTTCGAATGGTCAATCTTGCTTGGATAACTATCTACAGGTCTATGAAGGCTTATGCAATGTAAAGAAAGTAAGCAAGCAAAAGGAAATGGGCCTGTAGATTGTCGTGTATGCAATGGAGGCTAGAGATTGTATATTTAGATGTTTAAGTTTAGGTTAATTACAAAAACATACCTAACTTTTGTGCTTTCGTCACTTTGTAACCTATGTTATTGATTTTCAATTTACATAAGAGCGATTTTTCACGCTTTTTCATTTTGGTAACCTCTTGTTCAACTTAACTCTTAAAATTGTCAGGTACGTCTCACTGGTCAGATCTTGAGTGGGAATTCAATAAGGAAAGTTCTAGTTAGGGAGGCAAAGAAGTGTGTTCCCTCAACACTGCTAGTTGGGATTGACAAACAGAGTGCACTCGGGTACTATCGGAAACAAACCCTATTTGCTCATTTTCACTTTTCTGGGTTGCTATACTTCTGATTCTCTAAACAGATTTTATATTCAGGATATGTACTGCAACTGCCAAGTATTATGCCAAGAGGTTGCCTTCATCTATTGATGTTTTGGCAGTACACAATGGGAAGGTTGTGTTCCGGAGATGTAACTATAATCCACTTCCAGGTTTGATACTTTGAGAATCTGTAAAAAAACTACCAATTTATACTCAAAGAGATAGTTTGGTCAAGTGTGGTTGTTTCAGGTTTGAATGGAGATCCTAGACCAAGTGTTTACTTAATTGACAAGACAAATCCAAGAGAGAATGTATCTGAAATCAAGGGTGACTTTGAAGTACAGATTGAAGTTTCTAGCATTGAAGCAACTCAAAAAACAAGTGATAAATTAAGTGAAGATATGAAAGATGAAAAAAGTATTGTCGTTCGGGAACAAAAGAAGACATGTTCAAGATCAATCGATGCGGGAAACTGCTTAGAGCAGAAACCTGGCTGGCCCTTATTAAGGAAATCTACTTCAGATGTTCAACAAACTGCTGAAAGGAGGCGTATGTCTGTTGTGCAATGGGCTATGAGCCTTCCTGATCGATCTCCTTATGTAGTTCCTAGACTTACAGGTAGCACAGAAGATCAACAAGAGAAGAAATCAACGTTGTTAGTACTTGGAGAGGAAACGAATGCATTATCTGAAGTAGCAGGAGAGTTTTCCAAAGAAATGGAGGTTCTCTTTGAAACTAAAGCATCAAATTGCAAATGGTTTGTTTATGAAGTTCTCAAAAACTCATGCAATCAGTTCTCCCCAGGTCTCAATCTCCTTTTCCTTTCGCAACTACAGATTTTGATGGTTTCTTGATAAGTAGTTTTGAATTCACAGATCTGTTCTTGTGGTAGAGAATTTATTTGGGAAAGGAGGGTCTAACCGTGTATTCAAGGGAACTCTACAAGACGGTAGCGTTGTAGCAATAAAGGTTTTGAAATCATCCATAGAAGCACAGAAAGATTTTGCCCGAGAAATCGAGGTCATCTTGTCCTTGAACCACAAGTACATCACTCCCCTACGAGGAATCTGCATAAAAAACAACAATCTAGTTTCTGTCTATGACTTTCTTCCCAGAGGAAGCTTAGAGAAAAATCTACACGGTAAATCCGGATAATATTACTCTTTCATATTTACTTACTTGACATTCAGACAGTATGACATAAAGTTTATATTCAATGCAGGAAGTAAAGAAGACAAACAAAATTTGAAATGGAAAGTAAGGTACAACATAGCCATTGGGGTGGCTGAAGCACTACAATACCTACATAACGAATGTTCGCATCCTGTTATTCATAGAGATGTCAAATCCTCCAACATTCTTCTATCAGAAGAGTTCTTACCAAAGGTATATATATCTTGATTTGAACTGGTTTCATTGGTGCTTAGAAAAATTTTCCTGATTCCATGTAACGACCGTGTGTTGATTGTGTCACAGCTATCTGATTTCGGGCTTGCGATATGGGGACCTAAAACTTCCTCTTTTTTTACTGGAGTTGAGTTGGTGGGAACTTTTGGATATCTAGCACCCGAATACTTCATGTATGGGAAAGTAAGCGACAAGATTGATGTTTATGCCTTTGGTATAGTTCTTCTGGAGTTGTTATCAGGAAGAAGACCGATCAGCTCTAATACCCCCAAGGGTCAAGAAAGTCTGGTCATGTGGGTAAGAAGATCAATCTTTATCTTGATACAAAATTCTCACACACAGCATGCTGCACTTCGTTTTCAGTTTGGTTCCTTTTTGAGAACTAAAACAAAGCAGAAGCAAAGCCATGCATTTATTTAAAGTGAATACAAGCCAAAATAACTGTATAATAGATTAGCAACGAACCAATGGATATAAAACCACACCATATCTAAGAGGCTTAGACTCGGATAGTTGTGGTTTTAAAATTTATTGTAGTAACAAAGCAAGGGAGTGGTATGGTTGATGAGTTTTAACCAAATTATCATTGCACAAGTGAGTAGATATCAGATCAAAACGAGCTTAATATTTTACATTAAATTGTTGTGAATCTACGAACTTTTTAGAAACAAATCAAAAACCACAATAGATAGGAAATGTATCAAAAACTAATTGAACCAGATTCACCCTATAAATTTTTTTATCAGGATCTAATTAATTTTTCAGGCAAAGCCAGTTATTGAGAGTGTGAATGTAAGAGGTATCTTGGATCCAGATCTTGATGTGGATGTTGACGAGATTCAAATGCAAAGAATGGTTCTTGCAGCTTCACTGTGCATCAAACAATCAGCTCGTCTTCGTCCTAGTATGAGCCAAGTAAAGATGTTGATTCTGCTATAGATTCAACTTTTATGTTTTCAATCATGTTGTGATCAGTCTAAGTTGTTATTTCTTTTTGTTGTATGGTCCTTCCTTTTTTTTTTTTTTTTTCTTTTTCAGATTCTGAAACTTCTTAAAGGGGAAAGTGATGTGGACACATGTATGAATACCAAAATCAACAACCAAGACAACACCCAGAATCTTGAAGACGAGGATGATGAAGTATATCCTACATTTAGTGCAGCATCACATTTAGGTCTTGCCTTGCTAGATGTTTGCGAAGATTTCACTTCGTTCAGTAGCATAGAGCCACGGAATAGTCTCCATTTGGAAGAATACATGAAAAACAGATGAAGCCGATCATCTAGTTTCGATTAAAATTTTATAAACAAATCTTTGTAATTAATTCTGTATAGCTCTTAAGAGGAAAAGCATTCGTGAATTAGAATGTAAGTTGAATTGGTCATAGTTTTGTAACATATTGGATTGTATAAAAAAAAAAAAAAAAAAGCAATCAATGGAAAACGATTTCGGCATCTCTCAACATTTTATTTCATCATGGTGGATAAAGTTGGAGAATCATCAAGGAACGTACTGAGATTGAACATGGATAAAAAACCATGGCCAAGATTGAGCACCATTAATGCAGACAACAATAATATGGTTCATAGGTGAGTGTAGCATTTGCTACAAGAATTACATTATTTTTTGCAATTAACTACTTCAAGCTTACAATTGACAAACTTTTTAAGATCGTTTACAGTGCTTAGATTAAGTAGTCAATTGTAAAAATGGACTAAATTCAGATGGCTAATTGCAAAATGAGCAAATTTCAGATAATTTATTACAAAGATAGGTAAAATTCAAGTATTAAATTGACAGTTTTTAACTTTTAAGTGTAAAACTAGATAAATTTCAATTACTAAATGTGAGATTTGCACATATATTATCCAATACACATAATAGCAGACATATATCCCATGCCCATTTCTTTTTGTCTACTATGCAACACATAACATTCTCAAAAGCTGGACCCTTATGATAAAAGGAAATTCACATTCAATGCAGACTAGCACGTCGGCAGTGATTGAAACCCATAGGTACACTATGAAGAATGTTAATCTATATTCATAAACCCTGAAAATCTGCCATGTATTAAATCAATATTGACCAAAATTACTTACTAAGCAATGACTTAGCATCCAAGTATTCAACTCCTAGAGTAATTAATCAGCGGTTGCACTAATGTATAAAATAAGACAAATGATGGTTGAGTGGTCAAAGCTACATCACCATTGGTCACACGGGCGCGTTGATACCTTGAATTGACTCTTTGTTCACCTTGCCATTCTTTTGAGGAGGAATGAGCGAGTAAAAAGTCCATAAATTTTCATAGAAGTTTGTCTATAATTATTTCAACAAACTAGTGACCCAACACAACTACAATCTCGGTAATTCAAATATTCGAAACTTTACTATGGCTTGCAATATTTTTTATTCAAATGTAAATAATAATTATCAAGTATCGGATGGTGTCTTAAAGTTTCGCAAGTTCACTCAAATTGAATTACGTTATATTTTTTATAAAGTTGCTTAATGTTTATAATTCTTTTTAAGTTCTTAACTTCACTTGTTTTTCTATAAAAATACACGTGATTCGCCATGTTTTATGCTTTTTTTTTTTTTTGCATTAATTCAGATAATTTATAATTCTAAGCAATAACAAGGATGCAACTAAGCAAATTTAGCATTGGATACTATAAAATTTGAACCACCCTTATAGGGTTTAATATCTCTTAGAACCCTATAAAAATACTAAGGTTTTTGCTTTCTATCGCCAAAACTCTATAGGGTTTACCTAAACACTTTTAAAAAGAGTGCGTGTTATCAGCTACTTATCTCACCAATCTCAAGCTAATGGCTAAGTTAGGTTGGAAGTCTCCTTTTGAAGTTCAATTTGGTGAGAAATCTTCTTATGACCATTTGAAAGTTACAAGTTGCTTATGTTTTGCCACAAACATACATCAACATAAAGATAAGTTTAGTTCTAAAGCTATTAGATGTGTCTTTCTTGGGTATGTTACCAGCCAAAAGGCTTACAAGCTATTTGATTTCTTAAATAAGCATTTTTGTCAGTAGGGATGTTTTTCATGGAGTTTTTCCCTTTGCATCACAAATAGAATCCACCCCCTTCCTTAAACACTTCAGCTCTTGTTCTATTGTGTGAGCAACCTTATTTTGCCACTGCTAAATGTCCTGTTCCTTCTTCTAATACTATTCTTGATTATTCAACTCACACTTCCAATGCTGATTCTGTTGCTAATGCTTTTCTGCCTTCTACTACTTCTATTTCATTAGATGAACCTTCTTCTTTTGAACCTCCTGCAGTCTGTTCTCAACCTATTAGAAGATCTACTAAGACTCATAGAGCTCCTGCTTGGCTTCATGATTATGTGCACAATCTTAATAATGCTATAGCATCATCATCATCTTTGTCCACCTGCTCCACCATATATCCATTCTTTTCAAACACTACTTTTGACAACTACTCTCAAGATTATAATGTGTCTTTGGCTAATGTTCTCAACACTCACGAACCATTTTATTATTCCCAAGCTTCTAAACATAAAGAGTGGACCATTGTTATGCAAAAAGAGTTGGAACCTTTAGAATTGAATGATACATGGGAGATAGTTAATTTGCCCCTCGGCAAGTGACTTATTTAGTCTAAATAGGTCTATAAAATCAAGTATGGGTTTGATGTTTCTATAGAGATATATAAGGTTATGTTGGTTGCTAAAGGGTATACTCAAGTGGAGGGAGTGGATTACCATGATACCTTTGCTCTCGCAGCCAAGTTAGGCATGGTTAAGATACTTTTGATTGTAGCAAGTGCTTCTAATTGGCTTATTCATCAAATAAACATTAAAAATGCATTTTTGCATGGCTTTTAATATGAGGAAATTTATATGTTTCCTCCTCAAAGCTATACAAAAGTAGGTCATAACCAAGTTTGCAAACTTAAAAGATCTCTCTATGGGCTTAAGCAAGGCTCTAAACAATGGAAGAAGGAGATATCGCATTTTTTTGCTAGAGTGTGGTTTTAAGCAATCTACTAATGATTAATCTTTATTCACTCACTTTAGTTCTATTGGTTTCATGGTTATTCTTTTATATGTAAATGACATGCTTTTGAATCGAAACAATGCTGATGTTATTACACTTCTTAAGAATGATTTGGATCAAGCTTTACTATTAAAGATCTTAATGAAGCTCAGTTCTTTCTCGATAAGGAAATCTTTTGCACCATAGTAGGTATTATTGTTATCAACACAAGTTTATTTAACATTCTTAGTGATGTTGGTCTTTTGGCAAGTAAACCTATTACTTTACCCTTACCTAATGCTACTTTATGCAAGGATGATGGTCTTTTGCTCACCGATCCAGAGCCTTACAGAAGGATTATAGGACAACTGTTATATTTGTCTCTTACGTATCCTAACATTTCATTTGCTATTCAAAAGTTAAGTTAGTTTGTTTCTCAACTTGATGTTCCTCACTATGATGGCACTTTACATTTACTTAAGTATTTGAAAGGTATTGCATTTTTTGGGCTTATTTTATGCAAATGCAAATTCTTTGGAGGTTCGAGCTTTTTGTGATGCAGATTAAGGGTCTTTTTCTTTTGATCGCAAATCCTTAAATAGATATTATGTGTTCCTCGATGATGCTTCGATCTCCTTGAAGTCTAAGAAACAAACAACTATTAATACATTGACCATAGAGGTCGAGTATCATAGTCTTACAACTGTTACTAAAGAACTAATGTGGGTTTCCTACATTGTTAGAGATTAACATATTCCATTTTCCTTAACAGTTTAAGTTTGTTGTGATAATAAATCAATTATAATCATTGCTATCAATCCTTGTCTCCATGGCTACACTTAACATATCAACATCGACATTCATTTTGTCCGTGATCAAGTTTCTAAATGCTTCGTTTGCTTACAACATGCTTCTTCCTCAACACCAATTGAAGATTTCTTTACTAAACTCACCCTTATTTCGCGGTTTCAATTTTTCTTTTCCAAGTTAGGCCTTCAAATGGCTCCAACTTGAAGGGGGATGTAGAACTCTAGCATGTGTTTAGTCATCATCTCTTATTACTCGTATATTTATTTTGTTTGTCCAATTGTGATAGTTAGTTGCTTCCGTTATTTGTTACTGGACTTGTATATAGGCATCTCAACAAATACTTGTAATTATTCTATTCTTCAATATAGCTCATTTTTCACAAACTTGAACTCTCTCATTCTCGAGCTTTATTTGCAATTAAGGTACAAATACAATATTGCCAACAAAGGTCAAGTTCTTATAAGATTCAAATAAGGTGAACAAGAGAGTAGAAATGCAACTAAGTAAGGTTAGGATTATACTAACTGGTTTACACACAAATGATATTTGAAACTTAATTGTATCATACAGTATAGATCGAGACATGCGTAATGTATAGGTTAAGAGTAAGTATTTTTGTTGGCATCTTATTTTTTCACCTAGTTAGACTTCCAATCAAGTTTTTTTTCATAGTCTTAAAAATCGATCCAAAACTTTGTAGCGTTTAGAATTATATCTCAAAACCTGATAAAAAAACCCTATAAAATATAATCCTATTAGGTTTTTTTTATTAGGTTGGTGAGTCACATACCCCATAATAACCCACTCAATTGCATTCTTAAACAATACTGCTGTTAATTCATAAAGTGCCTTTATTGCATTGTAATATTACCATAAAGATGGTAAAATTCATCGTATTCATAATCCTTTCTATAAACAAAAAGGAAAATATATATATTTTTTAAAATCTCTAATGACTGCCAAACTACGAGTTAATTTGGTGGAGGGAAAAAAAATTAATAATCACCACTATTGGTAAAACTAATATTTCCCATAACCATAAATAAATTCAATATCTTAATATATCTTATAAGTTTGCAAATTAGATTCATTACATAGCATTTTTTCTTTTCCCAATTGCTATATCATTAAAACTGTAGGAGGAGGGAGAATCGAAGTTGAATCATCCATTGAGAAACCGATATTTATATTGTTGGCCACATGATAGGTATGGACTATTATACATAAATCCATGTGTTTTTTTTTTTTTTCCTTTTCTAGCCAAAGAAAAGATTAGTTTCATTGAGTAAGATTAATATTATCACAAAATAAAGAGTCTAAAGAAAGTAACCTAAGGGAGGTGATGGGTTGTTTTATCACAATTCCTAAGACATATCTCTCTCCTAATATACAAGTCTATCTAACCCGCTACACTATTTGTAACTCGAAACAAAAACAACAAAAACATTTTTAAACATATTCAACATAAGCTTAATCTCCTCTACTAAAGGCCTATCACACCAGGACATTGACCCATCCTCATTATTGATGGTGTTAACCATAAATTCAGTATCAAAATTCAAAATATAATCATACAGTCATTATATTGAGAACTGAGTTGATACTTTGAATCAACTCCTTGTTGTCTATGCCATTATTTTGAGGAATGAGCTAGTAAAAATTCTATAAATTTTCATGGAAGTTCATTTATAATTTTTTCATCAAATCGATGACCTAGCATAACTTCAATGTCTGTAATTTTCTACTATGGCCTGTAATATTCCTAATTCAAATGTAAGTAATAATTATTGAATATTAGAAGGTGTCTCAAAGTTTCGTAAGTTCACTTGAATTGAAATACATTATATTTTTCATAATGTTGCTTGGTTTATACAATTCCTTTTAAGTTCCTAACTTATGCTTATTTTTCTATAACAACACATATAATTTGTTATGCTACTATACTTTTCCAAATAACTTATATAATTCATAATTCTACTATGTTTTATTTTTTTAAAAAAAATATATCCTTGAAGAAGCAATATAGGGATACAACTAGGTGGATTTGATATGGCTCTTATAAAATCTAAACTACCCCTATAGAGTTTAGCCTCTTCTAAAAACCCCATAAAAACCCTATAGACCTTCTATTACCAAAACTCGCCCATATGAGGTCCTAACATGTTATGGGTGGGTTTTTAAAGGTTCAAACAAATAAAAGAGATAATAGAATAGAAAACAGCTAGGTAAGGTTAGAGTTACACTTGTTGGCTTATCCACAAATGAAATTGGAAAGCTAATGTGTTGTATAGCGTAAAACTAGTGTAGAGTATATATGATGCATAATTTAAGAGCAAACATTTTTATTAACATATTATTTTCTACCCAATGAGAATTCTCATCAAATTCTATTTGTAGTCCTAAAACCTAATCTTAAACCATATAGATTTTTAATTATGTCCCAAAAATTGTAAAAACCTCATAGAGTATTACTCTACTGGGGAGGATCTTATTAAGTTAAATAAATTAATATCCTACAATAGTCTGCTTGGTTGTAAATCTTCTTATGAATTGCCCTTTACTCTCTTGTATTTGCTATAGTTGAAAGAGCTTCTTATTATGCATTGTCTATAAATACCATAGCATAACACCTAAAATAAAGGCATTGTATCACTAGTGTGCTTCTCTCTTACTATACAGTTTATTTTTATCCTATTAAATATGCTTTCTTGTACTAAAGAATTTTCCTATGACATAGACTCCCATTGTTTATATGCTCTTTTATTTCTATAGCAACTTCAAAATATGTCCTCCAAATCCTCTTCATTATCACTACAATATGGGCGTATTACATCAATTTTTATTTTTGAAATAGGAAAACCAATTTTTTCTTCATTCTAACCAATGTCATCTAACCAACAATCTCTAAAAAAAATAAAAACCATGATTCTTGACAAATAAGACCTTGTATTATACTTCTCCCTCCCTCCACCACAACCTCCCCCCTTCTAAAAACTTGTATTTTTCCATCTTGAATGTTAGCTATACCTATTAGTACTATCTTATCCTTAAGGATTTTTCCAAGTAATCCCTTAGATAGAATAAATCATCTATATAAATAGGAAGTGGAAATTAGTAGAAAATAAACAATTAAGTAAATGCACCAACCAAAAGAGGAATGTTTTGGTTTTGCTTTTATACACCTGTCTTTATCTAGTAAGTAAATAAATGTATTCAACTATTAAAGAAAGGTTCGATTTGTCTTAATGCAATATTTATTTTATGAGTAATGACTAAGTTTGACTAAAAATTCAAAATTTGAAATCAATACTTCATTAGTAGTAATACCAACGATTGAAAAGATATAGCAAATAATTAAATTGAGATAGTTCATACTATCAACATAAGATAAAAGGCTTTTGAAGTACTAATTATATACAATAATCCCCCTCATATTTCAAAACACTTTAAAAAAAATTGTTAGATAAAAAATAAGTAAGTGTATAATGCTTTAAATTTGGTGTCTTTTGGACTATGAATCAAATTTAGAAATATAAGATATAGTACATAGAAATTTTGGTGAAACATTTAGTTTTTATAAACTGAAAGTTCTTATTAAATGTTATGAATCATATCATTCACATTATACTCTTACAATTTTCTACTATTTATCGTAGTTTTGTGCTAATAAGCCATGCGTATGCTAAGTATTTCATGTATGCCATAGAGACTATGCCACAATCTCATAAGAGTGGCCCCTCTTTATGCTCATATAGATGATTTCATCAAGTATATATTACAATTATATACACCTCCCATAATTGAAATGAAATCGTTGTAGAAATATTTGTCCCTACATTAATTGCAGTCTAACACAACATAGATCAAACAAGATTTAAAGTGTTAGTAGAATTAATATGTAAGTATTAGCCACATGAACCTTATTTGTGCGATCTCCAATCATAAAGGTTGGCTTATCATCATTGTTAATTCTAAAATTACCTAAAGTCCTAGTCTCCTCGATGTTTTATAAATTAACTTTCTTCCCAATGGCTTAGTCAAAGGATTAGCCAAATTTACTTCTAACTTCATGTAATTAATGTATATAATTTCATCTTTTAGCAACAACTTAATTACTTCATGTCTCAAATGAATGTGTTTATTTTTACCATTAAAAGTCTTATTTTTTGCAATAGCTATTGTCGCTTGACTATCACAATGCATTAATATAGAAGGTGTTGGCTTTATACCTAATGGAGTATTCACTAAAAAGTTTTTCAAGCATTCAGCCTCATTACTAACTAATTATAGAGCAATAAACTCTAACTCCATAGTGGATTTTGTAATAATTGTTTGTTTGACTAACTTTCAAGTAATTCACCACCAGTATGATTGAATACATAACTACTGGTGGATTTTAACTTATTAGAGATGATGCTTTAGTAGCCATTCAGGGTTTTATCCTTGGTTATTCTCAAATGGTAGTTCACTATAAGGAAATTTTTCAACCCCAACATTGGGATAAACATCTCTTGAAAGGCTTATGATAAGTGCAACCCTATTAATCTCAATTTCCAAGTCACCTAAGGCTACGTCCTCTACTGATACTGGTACGTTGGATAGATATAAATAGGTCTCTTTGGACTTCAAACTCAGAAGAAGTCAACTCATAATTACCAGATGTTAACATAGTGGTAGTATGAAAAAATAGAAAAAAAAAATTGAGAACTTAAAAGAAATTAAATGCAACAAAGTTGTGGTATGCAAAGAAAGTAGTAGAATTAAGGAAATGAAGCCCTCAAAGGGTATTTATAGGTTTTGAAATAAGGAAAATGAACAAGTAGTTATGGGAAACTAAAAGCATGTGACATTCTGCCATTTAGAGTTTATCATGTAGCTCATAATTGTAATCAATAGTAGCTCTTCTTGACATAACATCATTACCAATACGTATAACTACATTGTGATGATAGCAATCAAGTTGCATTAAATAAATGTTAAAGTGTATGTGAAAAATAGTAATTTAAAAGGTTGCCTTCTCAAACAAGCTTTAAAGATGTCCTCTTTCTAGAGCCAAGATAGCCTAATGAAGGAAAGGGAAAGTGTGTATGTATTTGGTGGGGGGTTAAGGTTCCATAAAACCTTACTTAATCTCGGGCTGCGTAAATGAGTCAATCCTAACAATTAGTCCTTATCTAACCACGAGCCTTACCAAGACAACTCACTTGCTCCACCAACTTAATATGAGCCCCAATTAAAAGTGGCTTGCCTACACGACATATTCAGGATGAGAGATATCTAAATTGGATGGCACACTAGTATAACCTACCCAAGATGGTCCTTTTCTAAAGTGGCTGCTTAATAGCCTAACCTTCCTAGTGCAAGCCAAGACTAACTTAAGCAACTCGTTTAATCTAACTCAGTTAAGGTTTGATGCTCAAGCAAAACACTACATATTTAAACAAAACGATTTGTACCTTCGACCACTCCATTGATCTAGAAACTTTAATCTTTTACAAGTAAGGATGTCTATCGAAAAGTCGAAGCTTTACTCACATAGGACAGCTCAGCAATGCGCCTTAGGAATCTATCCAACCTCTAACTCTCCTTATAGACTTCTCATCAAAGAAGAGGAACAAAAAAGAAGAAGGGAAGGGTTGGGGGATGTAAGTGTTGACAGAAGATTTTGAATATGGGTCCGTTAAACTTGCACCAATCTCGGCCTATAATCCACCTGTATGAAGCTCTAACAAAAAATAGACTAAGTACTACCCTAGGGTTGAACTCTTTTCTTTAGAGGCCATCCACATAGTGTTCATATCGTCACCCTGAGGAGCATGATTAACCTCTTAGAGTGTAAGTTTAGGCTAAGGATAGAAGACTAAGGATAGACAAAGGGCAACGATGGATAAGGTTCTATGCCTCAATTAAGCACATTATCCTTGGATTCTTAAGCTACGACCACCAACACGATGCCTATTCTCTATACTTAGTCAGCTATCTCTTTTCCATCATGGGAACGTGGTCCTTATATTCCATTTAGCTTGCAATTATAAATAAAGACATCATACCAACAATAAACTGCCTTAACACATTCATTTACTCTTGAGCTCTTTAGTGCTCTTGCTCTCTAATGCTCTTCTTGGAACTTGGGCCAAACTAACACAAAACCAATATTTAAAATTTTTCTGCTTTTTTTTTTTGAACCCATGACTTTATTTCATATATAAGTATATTATGTAATATTATAAAAATGCATTAACATAGATTTTGTAATATAATATACAGAATATGTATAAAAACGCATTAACATATATTTTGTAACATAATATACAAAATATGCTCTATATATTACCATGTCTATCTGTACATATATATATACATTTTTATATATTAATACATATGTATATATTAACATGTACACATATATATATATTAGATATATAAATATGCACTAAATTTTTATACTTTGTTGTAATAAGTGGATAACTATGTAAAGGAATTTTTTTTTTTTTTT